>CANDYM010000476.1:0-100386 GCA_947397865.1 Polietes domitor
TATTTCACCAATAAACATATATGGTGAAAGCGGGTCACATCGTTCCAGGGTTCAATATAGGCCCCCTTTTCAAATGTCGGTGCGATTCATCCTATTACTACTGTATAATTTGTATTTGTCTGCCTGATAATTGGATCAATTACCAAAGATGAATTTATAGTAATTGTATAATTTATATGAACTACATAAAATTGCTCCCATGAAATAAATGGGTTTAGTAATCAAAACTAGGTACATACGCAGGGAGTGGTGTAGGGTATTATATAGTCGGCTCCGCCCGACATTAGCCTTTCTTTACTTGTTTTTAAATAAATGTGAATTACCTGCACCGGCCTCCTTTAAATATTATCATGTACCTGAATTGTAAACATACCCGGAAAAATAAAGCATTAAATGTCTAAATCAATACTTTTCTAGCCAGAACGAAGTCTGCCGAGTCAGCTATTTAAATATAAATAAAATTTGAAGGCAAAACAAAGTTTGCCGGGTCACCTAGTGTTTATATATTTAGTAGTCTTTGTTGTTATCTTTCAAACTTTTATAATTTTTAAATGTCAGAAGCCTATTTTTATTGAAGAGGACTGTATAGGCGGCACAGAGGAGTCTGCATTGCATTTACGTAGGGGTTAGGTAGGGTTCTATGTTATCCTTCGATTTTGTGACTCTATAATTCGTTTTAACCTCACTGCCATATTCCCTACAAACCTCGTATTTTAACCAGTTTCTTTTAAATTTCGATACATAATTTTATAAATGGTGATTTTTTAGCTATTATTTCTTTGTGCAACTCTGGTTTAAACTGTCAAACATCTTCAGTTTGGTCTATAATTTAACCATGAATCGTCTTACAAACGAATAACGCTTGGCAATTATTGAATTTTATTATCAAAATGCGTGCTCCGTTAAGAAAGTTCATCGCGCGCTTCCATTTTATGGTCGACCTACTGAAGCGGCTATTCGGGCTATTGTGACTAAATTTCGCACCAAATGTACATTGTTGGAAATAAACCACCAACACGCTTACGTAGAGTGCGAACTGAAGAAAATATCGCAGCTGTATCGGCCAATGTTAATGATGACCATCAATTATCGATTCGTTGCCGTTCGCAGCAATTGGGCCTCTGTTACTCAAAAACGTGGAAATGCCAAAATTGGACTAAGCGGATGGACCATTTGAGGCACAGTCAAGGTCAACATTTGCACGAAATAATCTTCAAACATTAAATACATATGGACCGTTCTATCGATTCAAATAAAGATTTCATGCATTTTTCTGAATTTTATGTGTTTTTTTTTTTGAAAAACTTTCCTATAGCTTTTAAAAAATCACCCTTTACAACCCCTTTCCGAGTTGACTTCGCCTCTTGAGAAATCAGATTTCCTCTATTACTTATGTTTCACATAGAAACATTTGTATCAAAATTGCACCACTTCGGTTCAAGTTTTGGTATAGGTCCCATAAAAATTTCACTCCGGAGATTATATGTTAGCGGATTATATGAATGGTCACACCACGTTATATGTGACCTGAGGACATTTGTTTTAGAAGTGAATTATTTCGGTCCATGTTTTATACTCTATACAAACTGTAAATCATAACTATTGATTTGTTCTAACGGTTGTTAACGACATACATTTGAAAAAATTTGGAATTAATTAAATTGAATTATTTTTGTTATACTTTAATTTAGTTTTGGAATCTCTCTCAACAGGAAAATAAATTATCGATTACTGTTTAGTATTGAATTGAAATATGTTTCTTAAATATTTTATATTTTACCTTTCCCTTGAAACATTTTCTCCTATTCCCTTAAAAGAATTTTCTTACGATTTCGACCAAATGAAAGTTCTTTCACGGCATAAACACTACATTTACAATAAAAGATTGCATTTGAGCAAAATGTTGCAGCTATTCCACTACTTATTTAGGATATGCCAAAAATCCATTTGCAACGTTCTCCAAACGTTTTTTTCTCTGCGTGTGGACAATTCACTATTCTGAGAGGAAAAAATAATTTCTGACAGCCCTATCTACGCTACGGATGCTCTAGTCGACCATAAATCAAAGTTTTATTTCACATCATTTATCTCCTATAAAAGTTCATGATTAATAACATCAATCGAAATGAGGAAATCTTCTAATCCATGGCCAAAAGGACTATTAGTCAATTATGATTTTGCCACCACAGCCCAAGCAGGAGAGCCAGAGGCACAGGCAACGTATTCGGTCCGAGTGCGAATCATTTATTCAGCCTCAGGGAAATGTTGTAATTTCCAACGGACTTCACATCATACTGTCAAATGAAAAAAATCGAAAAAACAACACAAACAACTTGACACAAATTATCAGCCATTACAGGCAGTTGTATTTTCCAACGACGACAACAACAGGACCAAAAACAGAGACAGAGACAAAGCAAACATAATTCAGGCAAAGCTATTCGTGGAGTTTGCTCAGATTCCGTTTTACGTTGGCTGATAGAATGACAAGTTTTTAATTTAGAGTAAATGAAGTGTAAATATCTATAACCCACCACACGTTCGCAGAAACATCCGGCCGAACACTGAGATACTGGCAGAGTAATTGCAGCAGTGATCCACTCATGCGAAGGAAGATGTGACTGCTGGCGGGGAGAGAGATAGTGAGTTGATGGTGGAACAAACCCAAGTCGTCGTTGGCCGGATACGAATTTGCGACTGTGGGTAAATCGATTAGAAAGCCAAAATGATAAATGACAAGTTTAAAACAAATTCATCGTCCTTTTATCTTTGCCAGGGGGCAGGCAACACACTTGCACAATATGTTGGCAACATAATGTATGTATGTACTTCGCTGAATAATATTTTTCAACGTTGAATTTTTTTTAACAAAAAGTCAACATAATAATTGCTGGGAAAAATGCACAGGCGCTCACCATTACCACAAAACGAATCATTTGCAGAGTTTATTATAACACGTTGATTTCGTTATTTTGTGCAAATCCGCAGCCACAACCATCATAATGTTATTTTATTTATTTCATGTTTTATTGTATATATTTTATTTTGCATCGATATATGAAATCAAAATACAGCAAAATCCAAGAGTAAAGTTTACCAGAGATACACCACTTATTACACAAACGATTTGTGCAACAAAATGAAACTTTTTGCAGATGGAAGGGAAACCAATATTCCAAAAAACAATGGGAGCCAATTGATGAAGGGCTGACTTTGAGCAAAAGCTCACACCAAACGAACTTGTTGCTTTCTTTTGTTGGACGACTTATAGAATATTTATACCACACCTAAAATTCAGTTTTGTGGGACAGTTTAGCACAAATTCGGAAAAACAATGAAATTAATCCAACGTTTTGAATTATTGACTTTTGGTTATTCAGATACTCATAGTAGCATTTTATGTAGAAGTTTTTGATCCGTCCCTTATGACAAGTTAGAGGGTTAAAATGTTCCAACAAAGTTTTCCACATAGTGTTTCAAGTGATATTACTGAGCACATGTAAGGATCACAAGGTTTCCTATGCCGCTTCATCACAAGAATATGAAAAAGGGGAAAATATTTACACGCATCTAAAATGACTAGGGTAGTCTATCACAATTTTTTCTACTCCACGGTGTTATTATAGGGGCGTGGCAATTGTTTTACAGTTCATATTGTCAAATATATTTTATAATTTTTTATCATGTTTGTTTACAAAAATGAGGAAAATTGTGTTACAGTGAACTTCTATACACACTGTCATAGAAATAATATATATATATATTGCAAAATAAAATTTAATTTTATATGACAGTTGCCTATGCAACAAAAATTTTGTATCCATGATCTAATAATTTTTTGTGATCCATAGATCCATATATTGTTTTTTGTACTGTTCCTAAATCAGTGTTTCATTCACAACACATTTGGCCATTGAAATAACAATAGAGTATGGTACATAAGCGAATATTGGTTCTATTAGTACAGGTTATGTAGAGAATCAATCTACGAGACGATATAAAATCAAAATTTCAAAATTTATCAATATAAAATATAATTTACGTATTAGATATTTCCAAATTACATGGTTTTGTTTAGATTTATACTTTTTTGCCAAATATTTCATAATATTTTTCAGAATAATATTTTAATTCTGAATGGCGGGACATAGTACCAATGGTACCAACTACGTACCGGGTAATGGTACCAACTACGGTATTGCACCTAGAATCGTGCAATTCGGCGTGTACATTCCTGCGACCACATAGACGAGTAGCATAAAATTATTCTTCAAAATGTGTTCTTCATAGGGATAAGCGGGACAAAAATGGTACTAAAGGTAAATGGAGCTATCTAAAAGTAGGCTAAAAATTACTATTTTAGATATATATATCAATCAAAAGAACATTAAAGTACTATCCAAATACAGAGATAAAAAATAACTGTTATTATTTACATATATTTGATACTTTAAAGTTTAGCAGACAAATATGAATTACCGTAGATGTATAAGGAAGTAGTCAGACAAAAGGCAATATCTGACTTACTGACTTATCATTGACCAGCCCCCAAACCAAACGGCAGAAACCAGGGTCATGAAATTTTCAGGATAGTTCCCAAATATGACGTAGACGTCGACTAAGAAAGTGTTTTACGAAATTCGTACTTCTAGGGTGTAAAATGGCACAAAAACATGAACTAGAAACATGAAGGATTTTTCACAATTTGTACTTTTAAGGTGCAAGCGGGACAAAAAGGGATAAAAATGGTACTAACTTTAACTAAATTAGAACTAGAATCGTAAATTCATCTGAGCAAGTAAAGGGTGATTTTTTAAAAGCTATAGGAAAGTTTTTCAAAAAAAACACATAAAATTCAGAAAAATGCATGAAATCTTTATTTGAATCGATAGTTTGGTCCATATAATTTATAGTTTGAAGATTATTTCATGCAAATGTTGACCTTGACTGCGCCTCAAATGGTCCATCCGCTTAGTCCAATTTTGGCATTTCGACGTTTTTGAGTAACAGAGGACCAATTGCTGCGAACGGCGACGAATCGATAATAGATGGTTATCATTAACACTGCCCGATACAGCTGCGATATTTTCTTCAGTTCGCAATCTACGTAAGCGTGTTGGTGGTTTAATGTCCAACAATGTAAATTTGGTGCGAAATTTAGTCACGAATAGCTCGAATAGCCGCTTCAGTGGGTCGATTAAACTGACCATAAAATGCAAGCGCGCGATGAACTTTCTTAACAGGACACGCATTTTAAAAAAAAAATTCAATAATTTGCAAGCGTTGTTGGTTTGTAAGACGATTCATGGTTAAATTATAGACCAAACTGAAGATGTTTGACAATGAAAGAAAACACGAAACGTGCGTCAGCTGTTTAAACCAGTGTTGCCAAAAAGATAATAGATAAAAAATCACCCTTTATAAGCACATTCAAATTGGATTTTTCAACATTTGTATTTTAAAGGTTGCGAGGGACCAAAAGGTATAAAAATGGTACTAATTTAAGTATTGCACCTATAGTCGCGAAATATTCTATATATATATATATTCTGGATCGTCATAAAATTCTAAGACGATCTAGTCATGTCCATCCATCTGTTGAAAGCACGTTAGCATCTAAACGAAAGGAGCTAGGACGTCCAAATCTTGCATGAATACATCTTATAGTCGTAGATCGCAAATGGGCGAAATCGGCCTACAGGGAAAAAATTTTCCCTCACAAGGACTAAAGATTCCCATAATATTTAGAGTATTTCATTATGTTTTTCTATAATTTCTGCTTGTAGCAAAAACGTGCACCATAAAGTTATTTTTATTTGTTGGGTGTGAAATGGGGCAAAAAGGGCTAAAAATGTACTTATCAAACGACAACAGCTAGAAACACAAAAAATGGTGTGTACATTCCTCTAATCGAGAGGATATATAATATATAAGTTTTTTCCAAAGCCGTACTTTTAAGGGGTAAAATGGGAATAGGGGAATAAATATAGTACCAACCAAATGGCTTCATCTAGAATAATGAAAAATATACATTCCTCTAATTACGTAGACATGGGATTTTTCGAAATTCGAACGTTTAGGGGGTAAAATGAAAAAAAGATAAAATTTTACCAACCAAATGGTGGCAGCTAGAGACTTAAAATTCGGAGTATACATTCCTCTGACTGCGTAGAAATAAAAAATAAAAACGTTTTCCAAATTCGCACTTTCAAGGGATACAATGGGAACAGAGGGATAATATTGGTACCAACTAAACGGCTAGAATGATGTAATTGGGTCCCTCTATTTGCGTAGACGCGTAAAATAGAATAAAAAGCTAGAATCATGGAATTCGGTGTACACATTTCTCTGACTGCATAGACACGCAAAATAAAAAGATTTTTCCAAAGTCGTACTTGTTTACTTTTACGGCAAAAATTGATTGAATCATGATGTTAGGTTATTTTAATACTATGTACGTGAGATAATGGATTTTCAAAATTTGTAATTTTGGAATTAGAATAGAATGGAAATACAACCAACTGTAGCATCCACTAACTACCAATATTTATGGTATTTAAGGTTTTTTGAATATATAAATATAAGAATATTTATTTTTTGAATTGACTTGAAGTATTATTTAGATATATATATATATATATATAGTAAACGTATTGGTAGACTTGCCTTATAAGCGTGGTTTGAAATAATAAAAATATTATATATATTTATAAAATTATTATTTCAATATTTTTATTTGTTTTGGTTTGGCTATATTAAAAAAAATTATATTTTCTTGTAATATTACTGCACTTCTACGAAAATCGACAGCTTCTTAGAAATGCAATCCATGGTGGATGGTATATAAAGTTCGGCCCTTACGAACTTAACGCCTTTTTACTTGTTTATATTTATCGGGAATTCGAAAAGTCTGTTTCGCGACAACCGTCCTCTGTAAGGTTCACAGGAATTATTTGACATACAATCGTTATTTTTAAATTCTCCCAAACTATTGTGAACCACAAATCAAATTTCGAATATCAGCCAAAACCAATCGCACGATGCCGTCAAATGTGCCGTAATGCACTAACACTACGGAAACGCCCCAAAAACACTCCACATAAATAATCCTCTGCGTATTGATAGTAATATACACATTGTAGGCACGTTTAAATTATTTTCTTCCAATATTTCACAAAGATGCTCTCAAGCTTTACTTAAGCGATAAGAGAGATTTAACTCAAACTTCTTGAATTAACATTATGTCCTGCAGCATAATTGAGCGCGTTGAAGCAGAACAATGTTTCACCACTTGTCTTCAACACAAGTGATGGACAGCAAATATCAAGACTTTTTTAACAAATGTTATTTTTGCCATCCCCTCATCTTTAGATTACACAATATGAATAATACTAAACAATTATACACCTTTAATAAAACAACCCCCACTAAGGACCGGACACAACAGTATCAGCAGCAGTACACTCACTCACATGGAAGTAATAAAGACGGCGTGAAAACCACGTCTGCTTCCAATATTATACAATGCTAAATTTAATCTATTTACTCGAAAAATGTCTCCACTATTTGCAATAACCACTCTCAGTCATAGGAAAAAGTTTTTAATTTTTCACAATAGGTCAAACTTTCATTTCGGATGTTAGAAGAAAGACTTTGAAATTGAAATAAAGTAATGATGTGGAGTATCCTCTTGGATCCCATTGGTGCCTTCTAGATAATTTATCTTAAAATAATGGAAATATTTTTATCTAAACGGTGATTTTTTAGCTATTATCTTTTTGGTAACACTGGTTTAAGCCATGAATCGTCTTACAAACGAACAACGCTTGCAAATTATTGAATTTTATTATCAAAATGCGTGCTCTGTTAAGAAAGTTCATTGCGCGCTTCTTTACCGAAAAATTGTGTTCAGCGACGAAGCTCATTTTTGGCTCAATGGGTTACGTACCCATAAGCAGAATTATCGATTTTGGAGTGAATATCAGCCAGAAGCATTGCAAGAGCTACCAATGCATCCAGAAAAAGTCACAGTTTGGTGCGGTTTATGGGCTGGTGGCATCATTGGACCCGACTTCTTCAAAGATGATGCGAATCGTAACGTAACTATGAATGGTGAGCGCTACCGTGCGATGATATCCAACTTTTTTTGTCCAAAATGCAAGAGCTTGACTTGCATGACATGTGGTTTCAACAAGACGGTGCCACATGCCACACAGCATGCGCAACAATGGACTTATTGAGAGGCGAGTTCGGTGAACATTTTATTTCACGTTCGGGATCGGTCAGTTGGCCGCCTAGATCGTGTAATTTAACGCCTTTAGACTATTTTTTGTGGGGCTATGTTAAAGCTCATGTCTATACAGACAAGCTACAATTGACGCATTGGAAGACAACATTGAAGCATTTATTCGTGAGATACCGGCCGAAATGTATGCCAAAATTGGACTAAGCGTTTGAGGTCCATCATTTGCATGAAATAATCTTCAAACATTAAATTATATGGACCGTACTATCGATCCAAATAAAGATTTCATGCATTTTTCTGAATTTTATGTGTTTTTTCGAAAAACTTTCCTATAGCTTTTAAAAAATCACACTATATAAATTCAATTCAATTCTAATGCTGCGAATAAATGTCATGATTTAAATTTCACAGGATGTGCAATGCTGACTCATGCTTCATCCTTTCCTGATTACATTGCAAACACAATACATTCACTGAGTGCAGTTGTTCATTGTGATCTATTAAAACAGTGACATTATTGTCTCCCTGCCAATAGGCATCCATCCATACGTGAAACAAGCAAGCAACAATGCGAATCGCGAACGGAAAGTGAGATATTATTGACAGAATTGAAATGTGGGTCAACGCACGCACGTTGACGTTTTCATTATGTTTCATATGTGTTGGATGGATAATGTTGCAATGATTGAATTTCAAGAACATTCCACGCAACGCTGCTAGCTCTGGCACATTCCATTATGGCGGATAATAGGATTTCAATTGTTATCGCGAAGGAGCCAGCAACAATTGAATGTAAAGATCACACAAAAGGTGTGCAATTTTGAAAGCACATTATTTAGTAGTATAAACGCAATATGAACAGTAGGCTGGGTCGCCGTTCATATAAATGGAAAAACAAGTTCCAGTCACCCCACGAAAATAAAGTTTGGATTGTTTAATGAGGATTTGCAAAATATTACGTTTCTAGATCGAGCCATCATGTTTTTCCGGTGTAATTTTTTGTGTTTAATTTTTTCCCATTTTTTTCTGAAATAATAGATCCTTAAAAGCACTTTAAATAAAAATTTTAATTATTGTCTTCGAATTTATTGTTCGAATTATTGGACGTTTATAGTAATTTTTTGTTGATTTTCACAGTGACAACTGAAATATGTTTCCTATTTGGTGTTAGTATTTTATAAAAAAATAAATATCGGCAGTCAATACCTTTCGAATGATGACTAAATGATGAACATCAGAGTTAAATTGACTCCGCTGCGCTCATTTAAAGAGTTTGCATTTTTTTTTTTGCTCGTAAATCCATTTCCATTATTAAACTATTTTACAAAGAAGGAGTCAATGACGTCATTTTTCGTCCGATATTCATAATTTAGGTGTCATTCCTTCTATTTATTTTTCATAACAACTCTTACAAAATGATTCCAAGAAATATGAGTTTTTACCTGTCACCTTGAAAACCACAAAAAATCAATATAATCGTCCAATATGAGTTATTCTAAGACAAGAATAAACATTTTTATTTAAAGGGCTCCAAATGGCCTATTAATTTAGAAAAAAAATGTGGGCAAAAATATTTATTTTCGTGACCCAGCCTAATGAACAGGTTTCCACCTAAGTGGGGGACTTGTTGGTGGAGTGTAGAGGAGACAATATATTAAAGCAAACAAAACAAATTAGTTTTTTAATATTTTATATCAGCAAGTATTGCTGCTTCGTACGGAGTACAGAAAACTATTGATGTGAGTGAAGATGAAACTGTCGGCTGTTAATGGGTTAACAGAGTTATGTTAAGCCGTTAACAGATATATCAGTGAAGATAAATTCGGAATTTAAGTTGCAAAAACACAAACCGTGTAAATTCTGAAACTATATTAAAAATATAAATTCCTTGTTGAAGAGTTTTTTCAGAATTTTGGCCTATACACAGTGAAACTGGACGCAACTACCTTTCATTTCTGTACGCAGGTTTATGCTAGATGCACTCACACAAAAGATAAGTATTGTATCTGTCATTAAACTGAATATATTCGATAATAGGTTTAACTTCGTATGGAAGGTGCCACGCCCACATTTCCATTACCGCCCATTTTTGTCACAACTACGCACATGGATGCTAGATGCACTTACAAAAAATTACAGCACAATAGGTGTCATTCAATAATAGGTTTTAATTTCATATGGGAAGTGCCACGCCCACTTTTCCATTACCGCCCATTTTTGGCACAACTACGCATATTGATGCTAGATGCACTTACACAAAATTACAAAATTTGAGCACTATACGTGTCATAGAACTGACACTATTCTATAATATGTTTTAACTTCTTATGGGAGGTGGCACGTCCACTATTCCAATACCGCCCATTTTTGGCAGAACTACGCACATTGATGCTAGATGCACTTACACAAAATTACAGCACTCTAGGTGTCATAGAACTGACAATATTCAATAATAATAATTTTAACTTCGTATGGGAGGTGCCACACCAACTTTTCCAATACCGCCCATTTTTGGCACAACTACGCATATTTATGCTAGATTCACTTACACAAAATTACAGCACTCTAGGTGTCATAGAACTGACAATATTCAATAATAGGTTTTAACTTCGTATGAGAGGTGCCACGCCCACTTTTCTAATACCGCCCATGTTTTCACAACTATGGACATTGATGCTAGATGCACTTACACAAAATTAGAGCACTCTAGGTGTCATAGAACTGACAACATTCAATAATAATAATTTTAACTTCGTATGGGAGGTGCCACACCAACTTTTCCAATACCGCCCATTTTTGGCACAACTACGCATGTTTATGCTAGATTCACTTACACAAAATTACAGCACTCTAGGTGTCATAGAACTGACAATATTCAATAATAGGTTTTAACTTCGTATGAGAGGTGCCACGCCCACTTTTCTAATACCGCCCATGTTTTCACAACTATGGACATTGATGCTAGATGCACTTACACAAAATTAGAGCACTCTAGGTGTCATAGAACTGACAACATTCAATAATAATAATTTTAACTTCGTATGGGAGGTGCCACACCCACGTTTCTAATACCGCCCATTTTTGGCACAACTATGCACATTGATGCTAGATGCACTTACACAAAATTACAGCACTCTAGGTGTCATAGAACTGACAATATTCAATAATAGGTTTTAACTTCTTATGGGAGGTGGCACGTCCACTATTCCAATACCGCCCATTTTTGGCAGAACTACGCACATTGATGCTAGATGCACTTACACAAAATTACAGCACTCTAGGTGTCATAGAACTGACAATATTCAATAATAATAATTTTAACTTCGTATGGGAGGTGCCACACCAACTTTTCCAATACCGCCCATTTTTGGCACAACTACGCATGTTTATGCTAGATTCACTTACACAAAATTACAGCACTCTAGGTGTCATAGAACTGACAATATTCAATAATAGGTTTTAACTTCGTATGAGAGGTGCCACGCCCACTTTTCTAATACCGCCCATGTTTTCACAACTATGGACATTGATGCTAGATGCACTTACACAAAATTAGAGCACTCTAGGTGTCATAGAACTGACAACATTCAATAATAATAATTTTAACTTCGTATGGGAGGTGCCACACCCACGTTTCTAATACCGCCCATTTTTGGCACAACTATGCACATTGATGCTAGATGCACTTACACAAAATTACAGCACTCTAGGTGTCATAGAAATGACAATATTCAATAATAGGTTTCAACTTCGTATGGGAGGTGCCACGCCTACTTTTCCAATACCGCCCATTTTTGGCACAACTACGCATGTTTATGCTAGATTCACTTACACAAAATTACAGCACTCTAGATGTCATAGAACTGACAATATTCAATAATAGGTTTTAACTTCGTATGAGAGGTGCCACGCCCACTTTTCTAATACCGCCCATTTTTTCACAACTATGGACATTGATGCTAGATGCACTTACACACAATTAAAACACTCTAGGTGTCATAGAAGTGACAATATTCAATAATAGGTTTTAACTTCGTATGGGAAGTGCCACACCCACTTTTCCAATACCGCCCATTTTTGGCACAACTATGCACATTGATGCTAGATGCACTTAGACAAAATTAGAGCACTCTAGGTGTCATAATATTGATTGTGTTAGATAAAGTTTGTTTGTAATAACTATTTTTAAAAATACCCATTTTGAAACCAATGAATTTTGGCCAAAATAACTTTCTCCTTTTGAAGGCCTTTGACAAATAAAGGGTGGTTAAAATAAATAAATAATAAAACACAAATTACTTAGGAAATTATTGTCATTTCTTATTATTATGATAATATTGGTATGGTTCAAATTGGTCAAAATTTTCGATGACGCTGAGGCATAATTGAGGTTCTATGCCGTTAATGTGCCGAATTATCTCATCCTTTAGCTCTTGAATTTTTGCTGGCTTATCGACGTACACTTTATCTTTCAAATAACCCCAAAGAACGAAGTCCAATGGCGTCAAATTACATGATCTTGGCGGCCAATTGGCCACCACGTGAGATAATACGGCCATTGACTTAGTCGTGCAAAAGAGCCATTATTTCGTTAGCTGTATGGCAAGTGGCACCGTCTTGTTGAAACCACATATCGTCCACATCCATATCTTCCAATTCGGGCCATAAAAAGTTAATTATCATCTCACGATAGTGAAGACCATTCACAGTAACTGACAGACCGGCCTCATTTTGGAAAAAATACGACCCGATGATGCCGCCAGCCCATAAACCGCACCAAACAGTCACTCTTTGTGGGTGCATTTGTTTTTCGTCAATCACTCTTGGCTTATCATTCACCCAAGGTGAAATTCACTTCATTCACTAAGGTGAAAATGTGACTCATCACTGAAGATGATTTTCTTCGAAAATGTATCATCCATTGTTGCCATTTCTTGCCACCATTCTGACCATTGACGACGTTTGAAATGGTCAAGAGGCTTTAGTTCTTGAGTCAATTGCACCTTGTAAGCGTGTAAATGCAAGCCTTTATTTATAATGTTCATCAACGACGAGCGTGAGAGGTGCAATTGTTGGGTACGACGACGAGTTGAGGTGGACGGCTCTTCATCCACACTATTATAGTCTGAAATTGAGAAACATCAAATGAAATACAGAAAAAAACTTGACGTTTAGGTGTGGTTCACATTAAACATCGGCCCTTACAATTTAACCACCTTTTAAGATACATATTTGGAAAAGTTGATTGGTGGTGGTAAGTTAAGAGGGGGTCAATATTATTCCTTTTGCATAACTCGAGATTTATCTTTTATTTTTTCTAAAAATATTTATAAAATATTTGCATGAGAGGAATACACACACAAACTTCCTAAACAATACAAAAAGTCATTCCGCTTGATACGTAATGACTTATATGGAGAAGAAACTTATAAAAAGACGAAGCAGTTCGTGACGCACGCCACGTGGGCGTCTGACTCTGGTCTACAGCCGTTTTGGCCCCAAATTTGTATCGATAATGTATTAAGTTCCATGCCTCAGATATTTTTTCGAACACGTGGAGTTAAAAGGGTTCTCGCAAATCTCGACGTAAATAAATCTCCAGGCCCGGATGATGTTGTTGTAGATGGGTTCTCATCCGATGAGCATTGGTTAACCGCAGGAGTACCACAGGGCTCTGTCCTTTCCCCTTCCCTTTTTCTTATTTTCATCGACGACCTCTTGGATCGGACTGTGAATCCAATATACTCATTCGCGGATGACAGCAACCTCTGTTATTCATACTCATTCGATCATAGACCAAGTCGTCAAGAAATTGGGGATAAAAGGCGATTGATGGATGAGTCACTTAGCCAGGATTTGCTGGCCATTTCTGAATGGGGTCGAGAGAATAGAGTAGATTTTAATGCACGTAAGACCCAGTGCTCCTTGTTGTCTCACAAGCGATTCACTGATCCAACGGTGTCGTCGATTTTAATGAACGGTGTAGATATTGAGCAATCAGATGCTCTCGATGTTCTCGGCATGAAAATACAATGTGATGTTCTTTGGACAAAACATGTATTTGATGTGTCGAAAGATGCCTTCAAATGTTTAGGCTTTTTAAAAAGATGTAAGAAATATTTCACACCCTCTGATCTTCTCAATATCTACACTACCAACATCAGACCAAAGATGGAATACAACTCCCATATATGGTCGGGTGCTCCAGCTTCATCACTGGAGCTACTTGACCGTGTCCAGAGGAGGGCGATGGTGTTGATAGGTGGTGGTAGGTTATACAATTCTATTGTCTCCCTTGAACACCGTCGTAATGTTGCTTGTGTGTCATTGTTCTATCGATACTTTCATGGTGTTTGTTCTGCGGAAATTCGTGATCTTATACCGCCCGTGAGAACGTTCGGTAGAGATACGCGACTCTCCAGGAACGCTCACCCATTTGTTGTCGATTGGACAACCGGCCGCACAACACATTACAGAATAAATTCGTTCTTCGCCCGTACTATCCGTATGTGGAATCGACTTCCGGCAAATATCTTTCCCTCCAATTACGACATTCAGAAATTCAAAACAGATGTCAACAGACACTACTCCCTCTTTCCTCCTTCCAATACCTGATCTTCCTTCCACCAACGCAACCAACCAACCAAGCAATGCACTGCATTTATAGGGGACATCCGCTGAGTGTTGGTTCAGTGAAAAAAAAAATAAAATAACCACCACCACTACGTGAAAAAACACCAAAAAAGACCCGTGTCTCCTAGTTTTGTCCAAAGTCATGCACTTTTTTATGGGCCCCAAAGATTTGTCTTGGTGTCATTCGTGCAAAAAAATTATCATTTTCTCAGGAATTGATTTACACTCTGAGGCAAAGTTGTAGCTATTGTCATAATGAACAAAAATCGTGAACATATAAAATCAAAAAACTTCATCTTCAAGATCAAAAATCGCAAAAAAAAAAAAACGTTAGAAAATTCGATTTTTTTATCCTTTTTTCCCCTGTTCAGGTCCATAGGTAGCAAACCGTTCAAAATTCTCATCTCAATAAACAGCTTTCTAGAACATATGAACTTCCTAGGAGTGATTCTTAACACCGTCTAAGTAGCGCTTAGCTAGCGATCACGCATCGTAAAGCAGTAAGCTCAGCACACGCAACATGAGACGCAGCACACAATATAAAAGTGACACGACGCTCGTATCGAGGTTCAGCGGTGAAAGTTATAGAGAAAGTGCTACAGCAGAATTCACACACAACATTGGCAACGGACAATTTGATTTATTCTGCTGCGTTTGCGGTCATAAAATCAGAAAAAAAGTTCCACATGATTTCAAAAGGAAAATAATCTTTTAAATAGTAAATTCAAGAGAGTATATAGTTGTTTTTCGACGAAGTAGACTTGCTTCGCTAGCTCATTTCTTCAAATAAGTTTGATAGTCTGCCGACATATTGATTAAACTCCTCCTTAATCGATAAGTTTGCAGAAACTTTAAAAAATTAAAATTGTTTACATTTTTGTCCAACACCTTTCGTCCGCACCTTAAACTGGCAGAAAAGTCGTTGCAAAACACATGTGTCGTCGAACAAATCCTATAGGCAGTTGTGTGTGTAGGTGGCGTATAGGTGCTGTGGAATAAGGGTAATATCACTCATACGCATTGCAGTCGGACTGGTCATTAACAGAAACAGTCCTGCAAGATATATTTTTCCTACATAAACGGTGTTAAGAATCATTCCTAGGAAGTTCATATGTTCGAGAAACTTGTTTATTGAGATCTTACGCACATTTTTGTAGTTGATTGTTTCCTTGAATTTTGAACGGTGTGCTACCTATGGACCTGAACAGGGGAAAAAAGGATTAAAATTCGATTTTTTTAAGTTCGCTTTGCGATTTTGTCCTTGGAGATGAGTTTATATGTTCGCCATTTTTGTTCTTTATGACAAGAGCTACAAATTTGCCTCAGAGAGTAAATCGAAATTCCAAATGGTTTGCAAGATATGAGCCTGAGAAAATGATCACTTTCTTGCAAAAATGACACCGAGGCCCCAAATCTATGGGGGCCATAATAAATGTGCATGACTTTGGGCAAAACTGTAAGAAACGGGTCTTTTTGTGGTATTTTTCACGTAGTGGTGCTCGTATATGGCTATATTTCCATGACTTAAAAAATTACACACAGTGTTATTGACCACTTGATATCTCCATTTCTATTCGGATTTATTTTCGCTGATTAGCTATTCAATTTCAAAATTGTGCTACTATTTCGATTTGAGCTACTATCACCTACCTATCATTGTAACTAATATGTCAAATCGTTACCTTTTCTTTCCAGATATTTTTCGCATAACCCCCTTCTGGTAAGTTCAAATTCATAATAAATTTTACACTAGCTTCTTATATCCGGCTTTGTACGGGTTCGAAAAAAGGATTATTGTTTATCATTCGAATTGAAATATGTTTTTAGTCCGTAAATTTGCCCAAAAGTAGAATGAAATTAATAGAAATAATATAACATTAGAAAAAAGTAATAAAATTTTAAATTCCACGTCGTTAGCTCTCAAAAACCACTTTTGTCATGCACTTCCGCCAAACAAACCAAAAAATCATAATTCGGTTTTGTGATCAGTAAATTATTGCACCAAATTTCATGCTGCAAGCTCTAAAAATAAATTTAGCATGACCCTACGCTCACAAACCAAAAAACAAAAAACCCGCTTCGCCAGGCAGAAAAACAAACGGCCAAATTGAAATCAACTTTCGTATTGTTTTTTCTTGTGATCGGTAATATATGTACCAATTATAATCAAGGTATTCCCTGAGGTACTAAAAAGTGCATGTGTTCCATGGAGAATATTGAAGAACAGAACGTTAGTTTACGGCGAATAAAAGAAGAAATGTCAAAAATCAAATTGATTTTAATTGAGTGTTATTCTCCTCCTTTCCATTACCAAAACAAAAAACTTCCTACGTAAGAGAACTCGAATCGAATAGCTGGAATTCGAATGTACTACATTGAAAACACATAGAAAATCAATCAAATTGTTCACTAATCAAACAACACTTGACTTGGGACGGGTTTTGACGAATGAACATTTTTTTTAACCTTTCTTTACTATTGTGCTAAGAAATTCTAAAGAAAACGTGTAATTTTACGAAATTTAAATCAAAAATGTTACATCTTTCAAATCCCGGCCATTTGTATATTGTCTAAACAGGTTACAACTAAATTAACTCACACAACAATATAGGAATCTCGGTGTCGACTATACTCTACTTATTGAAGGGTCACAGCAACTTTCCGCCCATCTTTGCACAACTAGGCCAGTTACTTCAAATTTAATAAATATTAAATCCTGTCTACATTTTCTTAGCAGCATTTCAATTGAAATCTTGTACAAAAATGAAACACATCAGTAATTGTTCTATTTTAGAAATACATACATACACTAAACACAAATATCATATGTCAGAAATGTTTTCATAGCAATCGTAGCCATAGTAACGTAATTTCATATTGATAAACATTCGCACAAGAAAAAAATGTGGTATTGTGTGAACCGACAGGGAATATACCCTAAACTTTTTTTTAGAAAACTTTAAATATGTTCACAACCAAGAACTAATTGAGTCAAGTTTCTGATACAATTTGTCTCATGTTGTAGGTTGTTTTTATTGTATATTTATTATTAATATGTATATATATATTAATGACATTACCTCCCAACCTGACAAATTAAAAGGCCAGTCGAGCGACTATTTCCTGGTGGGTGCCGGTCATATTTCTAAAGTAAATGTTTGAAGAGAACCGATCTCTTTTACATGGGTATGATATGTTTGATGTTCTATCATGATCTATACTATCAGTCTTAGAACCGGTTGCACAGAACATCTTTGAAGCAGAGGACTTTGTTTTTAGTTTCGACGAGACACACATATTGCTAACACAGAGATTTCTCAGATTTTATTATCTCCAGTTATTTTAGATATTTTGAGAGACTAACTAATATTTTCTCAAATTGGGATCTAGTTTTAGTAATGTCAGGTCTTTATTTATATTAAATAAATCATATATTAAATACTTATATTAAATAAACATAAGAACTGGACAGTGAATTATATTATATTTCTCTGTGCAAAATATACCATAATATTTTGTCGATCTATCGTTGATAGCAACAGACATGTCCACTAGAGCGTACCAGGTTACAAGTAAAAAAAAAAGTTCGCCGTACACCTTAGAATATGAAGTATTATTGAAAGGTAGTTTCAAAAATTTTTTTTTATTTTTTTTATGCCGAACGTAGGGGTCGTGCTTTTACATTTTTCTATATAACTTCTGCATTTATAAACGGATTTTAAAGTGTGATACATCGATGTTTTTGTCTCGACGAGGCCGATTTTTTTGTCTTTGAAGTCAGAAGAGTTTCATGATTTTATGCGAGCTTTAATTTTCTGATATAAGAGTGGTACATTAGGGTAGTAGCAACTGAGATATGATGGGTAAATACCAGAAGGGGGTGCTTGAGCTCAATGACTTCAAAGACAAAAAAATCGGCCTCGTCGAGACAAAAACATTTTCCCTATATTTAATTATAAAATTATTTTTTTTTATATTTGTTTTTGTTTTGGCTATATTAAAAAATATATATTTTCCTGTAATATTACTGCACTTCTCCGAAAATCGATAGCCCCATGCAGTCCATGGTGGAGGGTATTAACGCCGTTTTTGCTAATAGCGATTTTTGATAATTACATTAAGTTGTTTCATTTTGTTTTGTAGCTTAGTAGTCCTTGACTATATATAAATCAAAATAATTCTTCGTAAAGACTGCAATCTTCAAAATAATGTACATAAATACCGTACATATTAAATATTACTACGGTTATTTTCATTCCTTTATTAGGGAAGAAAGCTTTTCCTTCGGACCGGTTCCGCCCATTTTCAATTCCAACCTTCCACACAGTCGATTTTCGTTCCATTTTTATCCTTATTCAAAAATCCATACCCTTCCACGTTCACAATTAATGTACACACTAAATTTAAATGTTCTACCTACAGTCTGGTAGGTTTTATACCCTAAACCTACGAACCTAAAAGTACGAATTTGGAGAAAGCCTTTTATTTTGCGCGTCTCCGAAGTCAGAGAAATGTATATATAGAATTTCACGATTCTAGCTGTTGCCACTTGATTTGTACTATTTCGATCCCCTTCCGCTCAGTTTTCTCTAAAAGTACAAGTTTCCAAAAAAGAAAAAACAGGACAACGTCTATTAAATTGTAACGTAATTATTATTGAATTTTTCGTGATATTGATAGTGAATATTTGTTATAAATTGTATATATCTTTAGCGTTTATCCCCTGATGATGGTTGACGAAGGCAACCGAAATATTGGGAAAATAAAATATAAATAAATAATAAACAACACCACCAGTTTTTTCATGGCCTCAAGCTGAACCAATCAATAACTTTATTTCAAATTTTATAATTTTAATATAATGCTCCATGTTGTAATATATACGTTTAAACTTTATCAAATATATAATTTTTAAGTTGTATCATTTCGAGCGCAGACTCCTGTGCGATACTGTTATAATTATGTTCAATAAGCTAGTAACGCAAAATACCGGCTTATTCGAACGTAGGGTGTCACAGAGAGTAACAATTAGCACCATCAAAAGAATATGCAACCATCAGAGAACACACAGAACACGTCAAACAATCGAAGACAGCAAAGGCGAAAAACAACAACCAACCCCTCAACACAAACTACAAAATATTAACATAACGAACAACATGACGAAAAACTCGGAACAAGATGCAGTAGAAAAGAACTCTGAAAGGAATTCCGATATTAAAAATGAATTTATTGCACAAATTATAAAAGAAGCAGTCAATTCTATTGCACTGGAATGGAATTTCGTTGAGGAAGCAAATGTGTATCGAATTGAAAAGCATCACAAAACAAAGGGATGGACTAAAGTCGATTGGTAATAATTGAAATTATAAAGGAAGCAGGCATACACTCCCGCACACACACTCTCTCGCTATTCCATTTTCTATGTATTGCAGGACAAGCAACTGTTCCGCAACCATAGACAATTTAGAAGAAAATTTTGGCTATCTATTGCGGGTAAAGGCATTAAGGCTATCCCCCAATGCCTCGGAATATGAGGTATTGCAAATTTCCAATGAAATTGTGGTAAGTCGATACACACACGCACACATATGTATGCATAGATGGTGGAATCAAATAAGTATCACTGTTTAAATCTCTCTTATTGCATTTTGTTGATAGGGCTGCACGCTGGCCACGGAACCCACGTCCATATGTCTTTTTCGTGCCATTAAAAAAGACCACCAATTCCTGGTTAAACGTATTTTACGCCGTCGTCCCACCTTAATTGAATATCCCGGTCCAAATGGTTACTCGCCATTGGCAAATGCGATTGCATTCAGTGATATGTGTGTGGTTGATGTCCTACTTTCCGCCGGAGCAAGTGTGCACGAGGGAAATCCAAATAATAACCGGACACCATTACATGTGAGTCAGTGAGTGAGCGAGTGAGTGTATCAATCATAAGTAGTTGCACTTTAAGCAGCTGCAAACTTCGTTATGTGCACTGCTTTCGTATGCAAACATTTGCAAAGTTGAGTGTATTAGGTCGGGGCGGAAATTATTTTGTTGGAGTTGTTCTAGCGGTGGTCACAAAATGCAATGTAACGCCATGTGACCAGCAATTTTTGGGGGATTTCCATCTGGTGGCAGCGGAATATCACTTACATATGTTTTAGAGTACAGTGGGGTTAAATGTAAGACCGACCTCCATTAATTTTCCCTCCCAACATTTCTTTGAACTCATATTCCCTCTAACCCCTCACCTTAAGGGGACTACCATACAAAAATATTTTTTTATAAAATTTGCTCCCATCGCTCTTACTGGCTCAAGAACGTCACTAATGGAGTCAAACGTATGACTGACCCCAATATTTTTTCAACCCCCGCATTTTCTCTGAACATACCTTCCTTCTATCTTCAAACTATAAGGTGGTTCCCATACGACTTTTTCATTTTTATATTTTTGCGAAAAAAATGCCACAAACTGCCCCGAAGTCGTCTCCCCAATAGTTTTTTCGAACACACTTACCCCTATCCAACTCATTTAAGGGGCTCCCATATAAAAGCTAATTTTTATAAAATTTGCTCCCACCGCTCTAACTGAACCACCACCAAACTTTTTTTAAAGCCTCAATATTTTCTCTTATTCTCTTCTCTGGGCTGGACGACCTGTTGGTCATCTGCTATAATATCAGCCTTTCTATCGTCATCGGTTATCAAGACAACATTCGGGTCAGGCTTGCCATATTCGTTTTTTCTTACCCTTAAAATTGTTACGAAAAATCCCCAATTATCCCCAAAATATAAAAAAAGTTGAAGTTGACCGAAACAAAATCAAATTATGACTGATTTGTTGATTCGTCGACAACAATGGAATATTTTGATCATCTTTGTCCCCAAAATAGTCATGAAAAATCCCCAATATAAAAAGTTGTTTTATTTAAAGAATTCTACCAAAAACAAATTATGAATGATTTAAATCAAAAATCTGAGAATATTTGTTCATCATATGTCTTGATCACGACGATCGTCATTTAAAATTGCAGTAATTATATTCTAGACAATGACACGGTGGTTTGTTGCAATTGATGCACACATATTTTTTTTGACAGCGAACGAAAGGAGTTTGGATCGGCATTATTTGTTATTGATAGTCTCAAATTATTTATAACATATTTATTTCAATGCTCATTTTTTATCGATGACATTTTCCTTTTACACGTCTTTATTATAATTTCTTTTCTGACCTGCTGAAGATGGTCGTCACCGGCCAAAGCCATGATAGAGGTAGTGAACAGCTAAGTAATAAATGTATAGACATTTATAGATAAATTTGCATTCCCAGTTAAAATAAATACAAATATCTTTCAAAGTACTTCGAATATCCCCACAAAATTCCCAAAAATATTTTATAAAATCCTCTGCCCCCATATTCATACAAATCCCCAGATCTGGCAAGCCTGATTCGGGTCTATAGAGCACGCTTTAAAGCCCTTTGGTTTACTTTTATTATTACCTGAGGTAATATGCCCAATGCTCACGTTCAAACTGAATTTTAGTCCTTTGTACTCTATGGTCCAGGTTCCGAATGTCAGCCCTCAGTATGTTTTGTCATCCAAAGTTGATGTCTAGCATTTAAATTAAGAATTTATCATTCCAATCACACATTTTTGGTATTCTTAGTTGAAATATAACATGATCTGTAAAATTTAATCCAATGCAAGGAGCAGGCCCAAAGAGCGGTAATAGTGTACACTGGGCGTGGCATAGGCATGGAGGTTATGCCAACAATTTTACACTAATATTTAACGTTCATAATAGGTATTCCTAGTTGAAATATAACATGACTAGCTGAACCCCGCCCGCTTCGCCAGGCAAAAAAACAAATGGTAAAATTAAAATCAGGTTTCATATTGATATTATCGTGGTCAGTAATATATACTCCAATTTTCAGCCTTCTACCTAAAAAACACTTTTGCCACGTCCCCACCACCCACGAAACGAAAACTCAAAATCCGACATCATATTTATCTTTCTGGTTATTAGTAATATATACGTTCCAATTTTCAGCCTTCTAGCTCTCAAAAACATTTTTGCCACGCCCCAACGCCCACGAAACGAAAATCCAAATTTCGGTACCATATTTATCATTCTCGTGGTCAGTAATATACATGTAGCAATTTTCAGTATTCTAGCTCTCAAAAACGCTTTTGCCACGCCCACTCCGCCCACAAAACGAAAATCCAAATTTCTGCCTCAAATTGATCTTTCTCGTGGTCAGTAATATATATGTACCAATTTTCGGCCTACTACCTCTCAAAAACACTATTACCGCGCCCCACTGCCCACAAAACGAAAATTAAAAATCCAGCATCATATTTATCATTCTCGTGGTCAGTAGTATACATATATGTACCAATTTTCAGCCTTCTAGATAAAAAAACGCTTTTGCCACGCCCACTGCCCACCAAACGAAAATTCAAAATCCAGCATCATATTTATCATTCTCGTGGTCAGTAATATACATGTACCAACTTTCAGTCTTCTAGCTCTCAAAAACGCTTTTGCTCTCAAAAACGCTTTCGCTCTCAAAAATTTCGGCATCATATTTATCTTTCTCGTGGTCAGTAATATATATGTACCAATTTTCAGCCTTCTAGCTCTCAAAAACGCTTTTGCCACGCCTACTCCGCACACAAAACGAAAATCCAAATTTCGGCATCAAATTGATCTTTCTCGTGGTCAGTAATATATACATTCCATTTTGCAGGCTTCTAGCGCAAAGAACACTATTGCCACGCCCACTCCGCCCACAAAACGAAAATCCAAATTTCGGCATCATATTTATCATTCTCGTGGTCAGTAATATATACGTTCCAATTTTCAGCCTTCTAGCTCAAAAAAAAAACACTATTGCCACGCCCACAAAACGAAAATCCAAATTTCGGCATCATATTTATCATTCTCGTGGTCAGTAATATATACATTCCAATTTTCAGCCTTCTAGCTCAAAAACACACTATTGCCATGCCCACTCCGCCAACAAAATGAAAATCCAAATTTCGGCGTCATATTTTTCATTCTCGTGGTCAGTAAAATATATGTACCAATTTTCAGCCTTCTAGCTCTCAAAAACACTTTTACCGCGCTCCCTCCACCCACAGAGCTAATTTTTAAAAAATCTATAGCCTATAGTTCATTCCAGACCTGCATCTACTTGTACTGAAAATTTCAACAACATCGGTTCAGCCGTTTACACGTGATTGCGGAACAAACAAACAGACAGACAGACAGACTTACACTAAGGTTTTGTAATATTAATAGGGATAGGAATGTAAAAAAGTTGATCAACTTCTGATATAAAATTTGGCTTCTAATAAAAAATGTTCATTTTAGATGTAAAATGTGCATTTTGAGCTGTACATTTATATGGACCCATGAAGTCCGCTCTCACATTAGTTGTTTCTAGTTCAAATATAACACGATCCCCAAAATTGTATCAAGACCCAATGTAAAATGTATATTCTAGAATAGTAATAGAGTAAACTAGAGGAACATTTGTATGGATGCTATATCTAAGACTGAATCAATTTTCTCCAAATTAAATATCGATCTCCATAACCCCAACAAAATGATTCTGTCAAATTTTATGATAATCGGAAACCAATTGCGACCTATAATTTGTGAACCATCTTCAGATGGACAGTAGGCGGACAAAATTTTACCGTACTATTAAAACGTTGTAATACAACCTTTTTCCCACCCACAAATATATTTGAATATGTCCCTCCAATTATTTATTTGTATGCACATGTTTCTCCGAGAAATCACGGCCTCGTAGCATTAAAATTCGGCTTTTGCCCTTTTGTTATAGGGTTAGAGCTGGACACACGCTCGATTATTTCTTGGTTTTACAAACCACCACCAGCCAGTACATTCCCCAGCCCCGATAGCATCAGAAGTGGATCAAGATATGAATCTGATCCTGAGGTATATGGCTATTACTGTGAGTTTTGTTCAGCCCTTTATCCTAAAACGCACTCTGAACAATTCCTATTTGTTTTCAGTAGAAATAGCTACTTTCTTCATATCGACTTCATGTTTACAAATAATTTCATACGTTCTGGCCTAAGGTATGTGTCCAACATCAGAGGGAAGTTGTACCTATGAAAACGACTCAAATATGAATAAAATGGCTCGAACATCCAAATGCGTCATGTGAAAGGTTAGCTTTCCGTTCAGAACATGTTGAATCTGAGGAATTTATAACGTGCACTTCCATCACATACTGATTTTTGTCACTACTCAATGCAACACAAATATTTCCGAAGGCTTTCCAAATCTAAAACGATATAAACAAATTTTTACAGATATAGTTCTTAATAATTTACTAAAATTCCAATTTTCATCCAAGTACATTTAATTTTGTACTCTCATTTTGGAAATATTAGTCTGCTAAGACCCACTCATATGTCCAATTAAATGTGATTATTTTGGCTACAAATGTTGCGATGTTTTACTCCCACATAAAAACTGTGGTTTAGGAAAATATTTGATGTAAAAAATGCGCCATAGAAAATTGGAAAAAAATTTCAGTTTTATTTTTTAATAGTTTAACATTCTAACGAAGAAAACAATAACTATATGTAAAAGATCTATGAATAAATTTAGAGGTATCATAACCTCTTGGTAGACGCTAAAGAATTTATAAAACATTTTCGGTTAAATAACGCTAGAAACTGTTTTACAAATTAGATAACAGAATACATTGTTTTATTTTGCGTCTGCAAATAGGACCAGAACGTCCACGTTTATCAATAGATCTTAATCAAATAAACATTATTTTCTCTGCTGAAATATTAGCTATTAAAAAATATTTTTTCCAATTTTTTGAGACAAAAAACAAGCAAGTAAATCTTTATTAAAAAAGGGAACCTATAACTTTATACTCGATATCACATCCAAAAATTAAATTGATCCTTATGGAATTATAATTGCTTTTTTAAATGTAATTGTTTGCTTGTTATTTTGTTTTGTTAAATCCATTGACTTTTCAGTTGTCAAATGTGGGTTCTCTGAACTCCATATGCGACAATTTTGCCTATCGACATAGCCTCCGAAATGAAAATGAGCTTCATGAGGGCTGAACTGAGGCCGACCTCTTCTCGAAAAATTTTCACGTAATTTTCCCACAGTTTGCATTAAAGACTCACTACTTTGTAACTAAGTTTTTGATAATTCCCAATTTTGTTGGAGCGTATACCGTCCCATTTAGCAAATGTCAAACATAAACGTGAAAATAAAAATATTTTTTTAGTTTTTTCGTTTGAATTTTTTTGGTCTGTAATCAATATTTGATTTGAACTGGGATTTTGTCCTGGTTCAAGACCATTCTGCATCTATATTTAATAGAATGCAAATTTATTTACAAATGGCATGGTGACATTTATTACTTGGGTGCAGACAATCACGATCATGATTTCGACCATGTCAAAAGACTTTTCATGTGGCTTCGTAGCGACTTTTCAACATCAAACCCGGCCTCTATAAGGAGATGATTCTCACAAACGAACGAGAAGCACAACTCACTTGCCGAATTTGCGTTTAAAAAATCGCACCAAGTAATACAGTACACATGCCATCTTACAAGCATCTCATTGAGTTGCATATGTAAGTGTGTGTATATGCAGGTATAGTTACCCAGCAATACTTCTGCCGTGCCAACGCTCATTTCTTTTAGTTTTTTCGTTTGATTTTTTTTTGGTCTCTAATCAATATTTGATTTGAAGCGGGATATTGTCCTGGCTCAAGACCATTTTGCATCTATATTTAATAGAATGCAAATTTATTTACAAATGGCATGGTGACATTTATTACTTGGCTGCAGACTACCACGATCATGATTTCGACCATGTCAAAAGACTTTTCATGCGGCTTCGTAGCGACTTTTCAACATCAAACCCGACCTCTATAAGGAATATTTTTTTAAATTTTATATTTTAAAAATTTAAAATATATCAATATTTCCCAATTCTTTGATTTTTTATCTACAATAGAAACAATTATAATATTGACATTGATATCAAAGCTTATTCTCCTCCGGATACGAGACAACAAAAGCAACGATCGCTTACAAGTAAATACAATAACAACACACATAACTTAAAAGTTAGCGTAGTTTCGTATTGTAGAACAAATCCCTGATGATGTAATTCAAAGAATTGCGAAATTGGAATATTTAAAAAAATAAATAAGCCACAAAAGACATCGACCTTGACGATTTTTTAGAAGTTTTAAATCAAACTTTTAGTTGTATTATTAGTTATATAATAAACTAAAGACCACCCTTAGAGTTCCAACATTTTGCACTCTTGTCCGAACAGTTCAATAATCCGGTAAAGTGTCGAAACTAAATCTGTCTGGATTGAAGAAGTGTTGGTATTAGGAACTGTACTTGTTTTGGAAAAATTTAAATCCTTCATAAAAGTCAAAATTACACTAACAAAGATTAAAACATGTCCAGGGCTCGTTTTTATCGAACTATATAACAGAAAGATTATATGAAGATAAATTCGTGGCTTAGACAACCTTCTAGTGGAATAGAGTTGGGTCGTTCCGGAACGAACTTGTTCAATTGAGCGAATCCCTTGGTGGAACGATTGGCACTGGTTCCTGCTCTTTCAGTTACATCGTTTATTTCGTTCCATTATTATTTTGCTTGTGCCCAACTCTCAAAAATGGGAAAAGAGGGATAAAAATGGCACCAACCTTACGGATGTACCTAGAATAATGAAATTCGGTGTATACATTCATCTGATTGCATAGACAAGTAAAATACACGGATTTTTCAAAATTCGTACTTTTTGGGGTTAATATGAAAAAAGGGGATAAAAATACTACCAATCAAATGACCGCAGCTAGAGTCATGAAATTCGGAGTATACGTTCCTCTGACTGTGTACAAACGGAAAATAAACGGATTTTTCGAAATTCGTACTTTTTGGGGACAAAATAGAAAAAGGGGATAAAAATAGTACCAACCAAATGACCGCAGCTAGAGTCATGAAATTCGAAGTATACATTCTTTTGACTACGTAGACATGAAAAATAAAAGGTTTTTTCCAAATTCGTACTTTCAAGGGATACAATGGGTACGGAGGGATAAAAATGGTACCAACCAAACGGCTACACCTGGAATAATGAAATTCGGTGTATGCATTCCTCTGATTGCGTAGACACTTAAAATAAACAGGTTTTTCGAAATTCGTACTTTTTGGAGTTAAAATGAAAAAAGGGGATAAAAATAGTACCAATTAAATGACCGCAGCTAGAGTCATGAAATTCTGAGTATACATTCCTCTGACAGCGTAGACACGGAAAATAGACGAATTTTTCGAAATTCGTACATTTTGGGGTTAAAATTGAAAAAGGGGATACAAATAGTACCAACCAAATGACCGCAGCTAGAGTCATGCAATTCCTGTGATTGCGTAGGAATCGGAAAATAAACGAATTTTTCGAAATTCGTACTTTCAAGGGATACAATGGTACAGAGGGATAAAAATAGTACCAACTAAATGACTACAGCTAGAATGATGAAATTCTAATTGCGTAGAAACGTCAAGGGGGTAAAAATGGTACCAACCACATGGTCGCAGCTGGAATTATGGAATTCGGTGTATACATTCCTCTGCCTGCATAGACACGCAAAATAAAAAGTTTTTTTTCCAAATTTGTACCTTTTCTATTATGGCAAAAATTGGTTGAATCATGAAGTTAGGTTATTTTGCACTATGTACGTCTGATAATGGATTTTTTGTACTTTTGGAATTAAAATAGAATGAAAATACAACCAACTGTAGCTCCCACTATCTACCAATATTTGTGGCATTTAAGATTTTTGAAAATATACATATAAGAATATTTATTTTTGATTTGAAATAGAGTCATGAAATTCGGAGTATACGTTCCTCTGACTGTGTACAATCGGAAAATAAACGGATTTTTCGAAATTCGTACTTTTTGGGGACAAAATAGAAAAAGGGGATAAAAATAGTACCAACCAAATGACCGCAGCTAGAGTCATGAAATTCGAAGTATACATTCTTTTGACTACGTAGACATGAAAAATAAAAGGTTTTTTCCAAATTCGTACTTTCAAGGGATACAATGGGTACGGAGGTATAAAAATGGTACCAACCAAACGGCTACACCTGGAATAATGAAATTCGGTGTATACATTCCTCTGATTGCGTAGACACTTAAAATAAACAGGTTTTTCGAAATTCGTACTTTTTGGAGTTAAAATGAAAAAAGGGGATAAAAATAGTACCAATTAAATGACCGCAGCTAGAGTCATGAAATTCTGAGTATACATTCCTCTGACAGCGTAGACACGGAAAATAGACGAATTTTTCGAAATTCGTACATTTTGGGGTTAAAATTGAAAAAGGGGATACAAATAGTACCAACCAAATGACCGCAGCTAGAGTCATGCAATTCCTGTGATTGCGTAGGAATCGGAAAATAAACGTATTTTTCGAAATTCGTACTTTCAAGGGATACAATGGTACAGAGGGATAAAAATAGTACCAACTAAATGACTACAGCTAGAATGATGAAATTCTAATTGCGTAGAAACGTCAAGGGGGTAAAAATGGTACCAACCACATGGTCGCAGCTGGAATTATGGAATTCGGTGTATACATTCCTCTGCCTGCATAGACACGCAAAATAAAAAGTTTTTTTTCCAAATTTGTACCTTTTCTATTATGGCAAAAATTGGTTGAATCATGAAGTTAGGTTTTTTTGGCACTATGTACGTCTGATAATGGATTTTTTGTACTTTTGGAATTAAAATAGAATGAAAATACAACCAACTGTAGCTCCCACTATCTACCAATATTTGTGGCATTTAAGATTTTTGAAAATATACATATAAGAATATTTATTTTTGATTTGAAATAAATAATTGTTTGAAATAATTAAAATATTATATTTATTTATAAAATTATTTTTTCAATATTTGTATTTGTTTTGGTTTGTTATATTAAAAAATTATATTTTCCTGTAATATTACTGCACTTCTACGAAAACCGACAACCTCTGTGTAATGCAATCCATGGTGGAGGGTATATAAAGTTCGGCCCGGCCGAACTTAACGCCGTTTTTACTTGTTTTTTGCTCTGCTCGGAACGAAAAGGACCGATCCGTTCAGTGAACGATAATGCCCAACACTATAGTGGAACGTATTACATAAAATGGATTTTATGATTTGAATTGAGATATTGTTCTGGCTCATGATACTTTCGCATCTATATATATTTTATAAAATGGATTTTTATTTACAAAGCGAAAGGTGAAATTTATTACTTGTGTACACACTTCCTTTAGCATGATTTCCGGCCCGTGACGATCTTATTCAAAAAAAAAAATCAATAATTCAACGAAACAAAATTTAAAAAAAAGTTTTTGAATGAAGCCCCTTAAGAAGTGTTGTATTGTGTGTGTATTTTCACCCCTTTGAACCCGATGGTGAACCACTTATGCATTTGTTTGTATCAACATGAAATTAGAGGTTCTAGTGTATCCAAATCGTATTACTAAAAATCTCGATACAGCAATATCAATGTGCATGGGGAAACCCTCCCTCGATCAAAATTTCAAAAATAACACCATCTGTGTATAATGTGATTCAGTTAGGTTAGCTTACGCCATCATTTCGATACTACATATTTTCGTTTTCATTTTTTTTGCTTTCATTGTTGTGCATGTGTCGTTGCGGTGCTCGTCCTCGTCCCCAAACCAAAGCAAGCCTTCTTCTATGGCCGTGTGGCTGTGGCACGTATGTTGCTAAATAAAAAGGCCAACATGGAAGCCAGAGATATGTACGGCTTAACTCCGTGCCATTTGGCAGTCGATGCAAATCAAGGTGAGATTTTAAAATTTGCACTTGAGAATGGTGCCAATGTGGAATCCAAGGATGCCAGCGGCTGGACACTGTTAATGCGTGCCGGTAAGTGAATACACATACACAGACACACCCCTAGACTACTACATAGTAGTACAATTTTAATTAAAAACAGATGCACATGCATCCTGCCGTACGGTGGGATGGAGCGAAACCAAAAGTGACGGGTGTACAGAAACAAAATTATTCATTCTTTCAATGAAATCATACGTTGCATAAATGAAACATGTCATTGTTATTGAACCGACATGGTTCGCTTTTGCTTCATATCTTCATATGTATTGGTAATTAGCCCGTCCATGACCCATAGAGGTGGATTTTGTAGTTGTGATCCCATAAAAATTGTGACTTGTCATTATTTATTAGAATCATTAATTGTTTAGATAGAAATGCAGTTTGTTTACATGTCAGTATATTTATATTTGACTAAAATTAGTTCTGTTCCAAATATATACGTCTATTCTTTGTAACAAACTTATAATAACCATTTTCTCACTCATGTATCGGTTTGCTCCATCTTATTGTAGTCCTCGTGCCTTCGTACATTTGATAACACATTTTTGTCGTTCTTGTTTTATTTGGTTCACAGTTGTCATGGATTCCGACATGGCCATTTTAAAGTTGTTGATCATCTTTGGAGCCGATTTGGAAAGCCGGGATATGCTCAATTTAACGTGTCAGGATCTCGCACGTCTGTATAACAACAAAAAGGGGCAAGACTATTTTGTTAAAGTTTTGAAGTCTCGTGAACTGCAGTGTTCCAAAGAACAAAGAGATGAAAAGTAAAAAATGTGTTTTCTTATCTGGAAACTTCGTGAAACTAAATGGTTATGCAGAAGATGTTTAATAAAGGAAAAATCGTTGCAGTTCACCAAAAAACGGTGAAATAAAGAAAAAAAAAACAAGTAAGGAAAGGCTAAAGTCGGGCGGGGCCGACTATATAATACCCTTCACCACTCCCTGCGTATGTACCTCGCTTTGATTACTAAACCCAGGTATTTCATGGGAGCAATTTTATGTAGTTCATACAAATTATATAAATTATATTCATATAATTTATATGCTATAAATTCATCTTTAGTCAAATTTAACGAATATGGTAAATAATATGGTAATTGATCCAATTGTCCGACAGACAAATACAAATTATACAGTAGTATACCAAAGTTATACCAAAGTATGGACATATGGGCATCATTGCAATTTAATTCGGTAAAAAAGTGAAATCGGAAAAGATTTTTGCATTCTGTAAATGTATGTGTTTGACAAAAAATGTTAAATCGGAAAGGACATTTGTATGGGGGTATATTGAAACCTGGAACGATGTGACCCGCTTTCACCATGTCAGTTTATTGGTGAAATATAATATGTAAAATTTGGCCAAAATCGGTAAAACATTCGGGAGCAACATTTGTATGAGGGCTATATCTAAATCTGAACCGATCTTACCCACTTTTACCATAGGTTTTTTAGTTGGATTATAAGATGTTGTGCCAATTTTAAAGAAAATATGTACAATATGTGGATTTTAGAGCAGAAAAAGTCAAATCGGGAGCGACATTTGTATGGGGGCTATATCTAAATCTGAACCGATTTTACCCAATTTTTGCATACATGTTTCTAGTTGGATTATAAGATGTTCTGCCAAAGTTAAAGAAAATCGGGTACAATATGTCGTTTCTAGAGCGGAAAATGTCAAATCGGGAGCGACATTTGTATGGGGGCTATATCTAAATCTGAACCGATCTTACCCAATTTTTTCATACATGTTTCTAGTTGGATTATAAGATGTTCTGCCAAATTTAAAGAAAATCGGGTACAATATGTCGTTTCTAGATCGGAAAATGTCAAATCGGGAGCGACATTTGTATGGGGGCTATATCTAAATCTGAACCGATCTTACCCAATTTTTGCATACATGTTTCTAGTTGGATTATAAGATGTTCTGCCAAATTTAAAGAAAATCGGGTACAATATGTCGTTTCTAGAGCGTAAAATGTCAAATCGGGAGCGACATTTGTATGGGGGCTATATCTAAATCTGAACCGATCTTACCCAATTTTTGCATACATGTTTCTAGTTGGATTATAAGATGTTCTGCCAAATTTAAACAAAATCGGGTACAATATGTCGTTTCTAGAGCGTAAAATGTCAAATCGGGAGCGACATTTGTATGGGGGCTATATCTAAATCTGAACCGATTTCCTCCAAATTCAATACCGATGGTCCTTGGCCAGAAAAAATAACTTCTGCCAAGTTTCATGACAATCGGACAACAATTGCGACCTGTAGAGTGCGAACAAGCTTAGATGGACAGCAGACGGACAGACGGACGGACGGACGGACGGACGGACGGACGGACAGACAGACATCGTTAAATCGACTCAGCTGGTGATTCTAAGCCGATCTGTATACTTAAAGGTGGGTCTAGCTCGATTATTTCTTGGTGTTACAAACATTTGGCGCGAAACTAACTTATAATACCCTAGACCACGAAGTGGTGTAGGGTATAATAATAATATTCGGAGTTTAATATGGTGGCCAAATCTTACATTCAATTAATATGAGAAATTCCACACTACGCTGGAAAATGGTGCGTTTCGAGTGAAATAAGATGTCGAATAGAGACGACACCAAATGTTTTTAAATATCTATTTTTCCCCAGTGATGACTTAAACCTCGCTTTCGATATTGTAAGAAATAAATAGAAATATTTGGAAAAGACATTTTGTTTTATTTGTTATAAGCTTACATTCTATATAAAATCTATTAAAAATCTAATGATACATAATTATAGAAGTTATGACCATTCTTGTTAATTTCCAAGGTTTAAATTCCAAGGTTTTTATACCCTACACCACTTCGTGGTCTAGGGTATTATAAGTTAGTTTCGCGCCAAATGTTTGTAACACCAAGAAATAATCGAGCTAGACCCACCTTTAAGTATACCGATCGGCTTAGAATCACCAGCTGAGTCGATTTAACGATGTCTGTCTGTCCGTCCGTCCGTCCGTCCGTCCGTCTGTCCGTCTGTCCGTCTGCTGTCCATCTAAGCTTGTTCGCACTCTACAGGTCGCAATTGTTGTCCGATTGTCATGAAACTTGGCAGAAGTTATTTTTTCTGGCCAAGGACCATTGGTATTGAATTTGGAGGAAATCGGTTCAGATTTAGATATAGCCCCAATACAAATGTCGGTCCCGATTTGACATTTTGCGCTCTAGAAACCACATATTGTACCCGATTTTCTTTAAATTTGGTACAACATCTTATAATCTAACTAGAAACACCTATGCCGAAATTGGGTAAGATCAGTTCAGATTTAGATATAGCCCCCATACAAATGTCGCTCCCGATTTGACATTTTCCGCTCTAGAAACGACATATTGTACCCGATTTTCTTTAAATGTTGCAGAACATCTTATAATCGAGCTAGAAACACGTATGCAAAAATTGGGTAAGATCGGTTCAGATTTAGATATAGCCCCCATACAAATGTCGCTCCCGAATTCACTTTTTCCGCTTTAGAAACGACATATTGTACCCGATTTTCTTTAAATTTGGTACAACATCTTATAATCCATCTAGAAACACCTATGCCGAAATTGGGTAAGATCGGTTCAGATTTAGATATAGTCCCCGTACAAATGTCGCTCCCTATTTCACTTTTTCCGCTTTAGAAATCACATATTGTACCCGATTTTCTTTAAATTTTGCAGAACATCTTATAATCGAACTAGAAACACGTATGCAAAAATTGGGTAAGATCGGTTCAGATTTAGATATAGCCCTCATACAAATGTCGCTCCCGAATTCACTTTTTCCGCTTTAGAAACGACATATTGTACCCGATTTTCTTTAAATTTTGCAGAACAGATTTGCAGATTTAGATATAGCCCCCATACAAATGTCTCTCCCGATTTTACTTTTTCCGCTCTAAAATCCACTTATTGTACCCGTTTTTTTTTTTCTTTAAAATTGGCACAACATCTTATAATCCAACTAAAAAACCAATGGTGAAAGTGGGTAAGATCGGTTCAGATTTAGATATACTCATACAAATGTTGCTCCCGAATGTTTAACCGATTTTGGCCAAATTTTACATATTATATTTCACCAATAAACAGACATGGTGAAAGCGCGTCACATCGTTCCTGGTTTCAATATACCCCCATACAAATGTCCTTTCCGATTTAACATTTTTTGTCGAATTGAATTGCAATGAGAATTGTTTGGGTGATGCCCATATGTCCATACTTTGGTATACTACTGTATAATTTGTATTTGTCTGTCGGACAATTGGATCAATTACCATATTATTTACCATATTCGTTAAATTTGACTAAAGATGAATTTATAGGATATACATTATATTCATATAATTTATATAATTTGTATGAACTACATAAAATTTTACATATTATATTTCACCGTTCCAGGTTTCAATATACCCCCATACAAATGTCCTTTCCGATTTAACATTTTTTGTCAAACACATACATTTACACAATGCAAAAATCCTTCCCGATTTCACTTTTTTACCGAATTGAATTGTTTGGGTGATGCCCATACTTTGGTATATGATGAATTTATAGCATATAAATTATATGAATATAATTTATATAATTTGTATGAACTACATAAAATTGCTCCCATGAAATACCTGGGTTTAGTAATCAAAGCGAGGTACATACGCAGGGAGTGGTGTAGGGTATTATATAGTCGGCCCCGCCCGACTTTAGCCTTTCCTTACTTGTTTTTAATATACCCAAACCAAAACTAATACACATTGAAAAAATAATTTTATAAATTAATATGATATTTTTATTATTTCAAGCCACGCTTATAAGTCAAGGCTACCAATACGTTTATAATATATATCGAAATAATACTTCAAATCAATTTAAAAAGTAAATAAAAGACAGATATCTCCAAAAAAATCCATTATCTATTTTCAAAATAGCTTAAATATCATAAATATTGGTAGGTAGTGGTTGGTTGTATTTCAATTCTATTTTAATACAAATTTTTAAATAAAAATAACTTAACTTCATGATTCAACCAATTTTTGCCTTAAAAGTACGAATTTGGAAAAATCTTCTTATTTTGCGTGTCTTTGCAGTTTAATGATTCTAGGTGTGCCCATTTGGTTGGTACCATTTTTATGCCCTTTCTCTAATTTTACCACCTAAAGAGTACGACTATCTAAAATTAGAGGGATGTACGCAACGAATTTCATCATTCTAGCTGTATTCGTTTAGTTGGTACTATTTTTATCCCCTGTTCCCGTTGTATCCCTTGAAAGTGTGAATTTGGAAAAAAAAAACCTTTTCTTTTTCGTGTCTACGCAGTCAGAGGAATGTATACAGGGTTGCCCATATTCGACGGACCCATCTGGCAACGCCATAACTTTTGACAGAGATGTCAGATCGCTTAATGACATACCGCGTTTGAAGCGTCAGTCCAAGCAGATTTTTACCATGCAACAATACACGCCACGCGAGCGCTCTGAAATAGTTGAAATTTACATTCAACAGAACAAGTCAATTGTGAAAACTCAACGTGCTTTTAAAATATTAAAAAATGTGAGAAGTGCGCCTTCTAAGAACACCATTAAGCGTTTATACGAAAAATTTTCGACTGGTGAGGCTCTTTCTAATCCGAAGAGGCCAAATAAAAGTCGACCAAGGCGATCGGCCGAGAATATCGCTGCCGTACGAGCCAGTGTTGAGAGGTCCCCAAGAACATCCCAAAAACGCCGTTCTCAGCAGTTGGGCATGGCTCGGTCCACTTTGCAACGGATTATTCGCGTTGATTTGCATTTGTTCCCGTACAAAATTCAATTGACGCAAAGATTGTTGCCTGTGGACAAGCCTCGTCGATTGGAATGGGCCCAAAGAGTCATCGAAATGGCCGAAGATGACGAGCAATTTTGGAACAAAATTATCATGTCCGATGAAGCCCATTTCACAAATTGCCGTATTTACGCCACTGAAAATCCTCAGGAGATTCAAGAAGTGCCTCTTCATGACGAAAAAGTCACAGTTTGGTGCAGCGTTAGTGCGAAAACGGTCATTGGGCCGTTTTTCTTCCAAAATGAAAATGGTCATGCTGTTACCATCAACCAGGAGCGTTATCGCGACATGATGACCAATTTTGTGATGCCAATTATTCGTCGAAAGCGTATGAGGCAGTTCTGGTTTCAACAAGACGGTGCTCCACCGTACACAAGTCGCATAACAATCGATTTTCTGAAGAATTTGTTTCCGGGCCGTTTGATGTCGAAAAGTGGTGATTTGGACTGGCCACCGCGTTCGCCCGATTTGACGCCGCCTGACTTCTTCTTGTGGGGATATTTGAAGTCAAAGGCTTACGTTAACAAGCCAAGGACCGTAGAAGAGCTCAAGGACAACATTCGTGAAGAAATAGCCGCTTTTCCGGCCGAAATATTGGCGAAAACGATGGAAAATGCTGCAAAAAGGGCACAATACGCCATCAACGCCAGAGGCCATTTGAGAGATATCATATTCAAAAATTGATATAAACAAATCTACTTGGAACAAATTAAATGATTAAGATTGCCAACCGCCAAATTTTTATTTTTATACCCTACACCACTTCGTGGTCTAGGGTATTATAAGTTAGTTTCGCGCCAAATGTTTGTAACACCAAGAAATAATCGAGCTAGACCCACCTTTAAGTATACCGATCGGCTTAGAATCACCAGCTGAGTCGATTTAACGATGTCTGTCTGTCCGTCCGTCCGTCCGTCCGTCCGTCCGTCCGTCCGTCCGTCCGTCTGTCCGTCTGTCCGTCTGCTGTCCATCTAAGCTTGTTCGCACTCTACAGGTCGCAATTGTTGTCCGATTGTCATGAAACTTGGCAGAAGTTATTTTTTCTGGCCAAGGACCATCGGTATTGAATTTGGAGGAAATCGGTTCAGATTTAGATATAGCCCCCATACAAATGTCGCTCCCGATTTGACATTTTACGCTCTAGAAACGACATATTGTACCCGATTTTGTTTAAATTTGGCAGAACATCTTATATTCCAACTAGAAACATGTATGCAAAAATTGGGTAAGATCGGTTCAGATTTAGATATAGCCCCCATACAAATGTCGCTCCCGATTTGACATTTTCCGATCTAGAAACGACATATTGTACCCGATTTTCTTTAAATTTGGCAGAACATCTTATAATCCAACTAGAAACATGTATGAAAAAATTGGGTAAGATCGGTTCAGATTTAGATATAGCCCCCATACAAATGTCGCTCCCGATTTGACATTTTCCGCTCTAGAAACGACATATTGTACCCGATTTTCTTTAACTTTGGCAGAACATCTTATAATCCAACTAGAAACATGTATGCAAAAATTGGGTAAAATCGGTTCAGATTTAGATATAGCCCCCATACAAATGTCGCTCCCGATTTGACATTTTCCGTTCTACAAACGACATATTGTACCCGGTTTTCTTTAAATTTTGCAGAACATCTTATAATCCAACTAGAAACACGTATGCAAAAATTGGGTAAGATCGGTTCAGATTTAAATATAGCCCCCATACACATGTCGCTCCCGATTTGACATTTTCCGTTCTACAAACGACATATTGTACCCGGTTTTCTTTAAATTTTGCAGAACATCTTATAATCCAACTAGAAACACGTATGCAAAAATTGGGTAAGATCGGTTCAGATTTAGATATAGCCCCCATACAAATGTCGCTCCCGATTTGACATTTTCCGCTCTAGAAACGACATATTGTACCCGATTTTCTTTAAAATTGGCACAACATCTTATAATCCAACTAAAAAACCAATGGTGAAAGTGGGTAAGATCGGTTCAGATTTAGATATAGCCCCCATACAAATCTTGCTCCCGAATGTTTAACCGATTGTGGCCAAATTTTACATATTATATTTCACCAATAAACAGACATGGTGAAAGCGCGTCACATCGTTCCTGGTTCCCATACAAATGTCCTTTCCGATTTAACATTTTTTGTCAAACACATACATTTACAGGATGCATAAATCCTTCCCGATTTCAATTTTTACCGAATTGAATTGCAATGAGAATTGTTTGGGTGATGCCCATATGTCCATACTTTGGTATGACTTTGGTATACTACTGTATAATTTGTATTTGTCTGTCGGACAATTGGATCAATTACCATATTCGTTAAATTTGATTAAAGATTAATTTATAGCATATACATTATATTCATATAAAATAATTTATATAATTTGTATGAACTACATAAAATTGTTCCCATGAAATACCTGGGTTTAGTAATCAAAGTGAGGTACATACGCAGGGAGTGGTGTAGGGTATTATATAGTCGGCCCCGCCCGACTTTAGCCTTTCCTTACTTGTTTTCTTTGATTTTTTTAAAAACAAACATTTCATGACTTTAGCTGCGGTCACTTGGTTGGTACTATTTTTATTCCCTTTTTCCATTTGAACCCCAAAAAGTACGACTTTCGAAAAATCCTTCTATTTTTCCTATACGCAATCAGAGGAATGTATACACCGAATTTTATTGTTCTTGGTGCAGCGTTTGGTTGGTACCATTTTTAACCCTCTTTTCCCATTTTATCCCTTAACAGTACGAATTTAGAAAAAATACTTTCATATTATGTATCTACTCAATTAGAGGAATGTATACCACAAATTTCGTGTTTCTAGCTGTTGTCGTTTAATAGGTACCATTTGTATCCCTTTTTGCGCCATTTCACCCTCTACGAATAAAAATCGTTTTATGGTGCACGTTCTTGTTATCGGGGGAATGCTCATACCCAATATCAAGTAAGTACAAGCAGACATATTGAAAAAATACGCTTAAATGCTCTAAAATATTAGGGGTTGTTATGGGTTTTTTTCAGTCCTTGTGAGGGAAAATTTTTTCCCTTTGGGCCGATTTCGACCAGTTTCCAACCGATCTACGACTGTAAGACGTATTTATGCAAAATTTTGGCCTCCTAGCTCATTTCGTTTAGATGCTAGCGTGCTTTCAATAGACGGACGGACATAGCTAGATCGTCTTAGAATTTTATGACGATCAAGAATATATATACTTTATAGGGTATCAGGTCGATATTTCAAGGTGTTACAAACGGAATGACAAAGTTAGTATACCTACATCCTGGATGTTCCTACATCTTCTCTTTTAATATATTTTGGAAATTTTATTTAAAGTATACCTTAGGGATGTAAGGTTTTATGACATTTAATATGTTGAGCCGATATATTAATCTTAAGTTATTTATTAATGGTAATTACGATAATCATATAAAACAAAAATGTGGATCTAGGCGGATTTAAAACAAAAACATTTTCTTGATATTTGGCAATATTTGGCAATATAAGGCATTTGTACAAAATTTCAATGTCCTAGCTCTATTACTTACACGTGTGATTGCTTCGCATGCAATTACTCAATATTGGAATACGTGATTTAACCTGTGGAAGATAAGGCTTCACTTAAATCAGTTTATTTGTAGCTTTGTCTCGCAATTTTAATTTCGATCTTCTTATTATTATTTTAAATTTCCACCTAATATTGACTAAAAATTAGAAAATCAAATTTGCTTGAATTCGTAGTCATTTCGTTGCATGAAAATATTAAGTTATAGTGTCTACTTTCAGAAATACTTATAGTCTTTTTGGGCCACCCCGTAGTACGTTGGTTATTCAGTTTATTACAGCTTCAAAACTATTAATCAGAAAACGAATAAAGTATATTGTAGACATGTCGGTCCGTTTATCAACTGAGTTTCAAAACGCTTTACTAAAATCTTAAAACATTTATTTTATCCAAAACATGTTTTTTATTAGTTTTCTTCAACAATTTTTTTCTTCAAACGGACAAGCATATGTTTTAGCGAAATTCGCGCTATGCTTCAAACCCACAAAGAAGACATTGTCAGCCAACTCTCGGCCAAATTCACAAAAGTTCTGGCCATACAGTGCAAAGAACAGTTTGTCATTGCTCAAATGGTACTGGCCGAGAATCTTATTTTCGAAGTCATAAATACGTTGTTTATCTGCGGGCAGAATCCAGTCCTTGTAGTTATTCCAGGCACTGTTGAAGCTTTTCACATAGACAATGGCCAAAATGCGCGCCTCCTGCAATGCATTCGCAAACTGGGGCAGCTTAAGACATTCTCCCATATCGGCGAACTTTTTGGGCTCATAGTTGCGCACTTCGGAGCTGTTGTACAGAGACATCCACAAGTGGACGCTCAGGGTCGGGTAGTAATATGAGATGGGCTTGTTACGACTCTGGTAAATATATAGATTCCAATCGAGTACGGTTTTGTAGAAACCCATCTCATAGGCCGAATTTCTTTTGCTGAATATGTCCAAATTTTTGATATTGTGCAGATAGCTTCCGCGGTAGATTTTCAGGCTCTCATATTCTCTATTTAGTTTGGCGGCTCTGAAATATATCTGAGAAGAGTTATCATTCAGAGTATCATTTGCAATTGAAATGTGTTGGGCTGCTCTGTAATATATCTGCGAATTATTATCATTGAGAGTCTCATTTAAAGTATACTGTTTGATTTCTTTGAAATATTGCAGCGTAGTTTTATAGTCATTCTTTAATGTTATCAACTTTGGCAGTATCGATTCTTGTCCGAATTGTCTAGTGTGTTGTGCAACCTCAACGAATTTATCGAGAATATCCACGAATGTCTGCAGCTCTGGTGAATTCAGATAGTTTTTGCTAATTAAATAGCCGAAGAGTGGTTTGAAGTATTCAAAGGTCTCGCGATAACAGTCTTCCAGGGACTTGTGGGAGTTGCACGATATAAAGAAATCCATCAATTTCTGTTTGGCTTCAAATTGTTCGGGATCTTCCTGCAGCTCGGCAAACAGTTGCACCAGCTCATTGTTGTCGGGAAGATGACCTATAAAGGAAAATACGGGCCAATTGTCATTGTCAAACTATTATACTGTTTCATTGTTTATAATATTCTACATAAACTTATGCAAGTGACAAATATGTTACATCAATCAGCTTTTATAAACTTTTAATAGCAAAACTTTGAAGTAAGTTTTTTTAAGGCAACAACTTTATTTCGCTTATTAAATTAATAAAATTATACAAAATTATACATTGTTTATTTATAACAATTAAAAAGGCCTTAAGTACGCCCGACCGAAGCTCATATACCTTTCACCACGGATTGCATTTCGCAGAATTGCTGGCAGATTAGAGGCTGTCGACGTCACATAAGTGCAGTAAAATATTAGGAAAATTATAATTTTTGCTAATAGTGATATTTTTAAATAAGATGTTTCATTTTTATAATTTTAAAATAAAATTAATTACATAATTTTAAAGGCCACTCCCACTTCTAGGTCGAGTCTCTAGAAATAGCTTTACTATTTTTATCAATACATTTCTTTATAAAGACAGCAATCTTCAAAGAAATATGCCTTATGAAGTTAGAGAAATTTATAAATAGTAAAGGGTGGTTAAATTGTATGGGACGATGTTGAATGTGAACCACACCAAACGTCAAGTTTTTCTCTGCATTTCATTTGATTTTTCTCAATTTTAGACTAATTCAATTTGAACCATGGAAAGATACACCATCGAGCAACGCGTTAAAGTTATTCAGTCTTATTCTGAAAATGGGGCGCTCAAATCAAAATGCAAATCGTGCACTTCGTGATTTTTTCGATCAATTTAACCGTCCAAATGTGAGTAGAATCGGAAAAATCGTGCTAAAATTTGAGCAAACCAGGTCTGTAGGAGATGTGAAAACACCAGTGCATGCTTGTACAGCAGAAAATATTACTGCTGTTTGGGATAGTGTGGCTGAAGAGCCGTCCACCTCAACTCATCGTCGTGCCCAACAATTGCACGTCGTTGATGAACATTATGCACAAAGACTTGTTTTTACACGCTTACAAGGTGCAATTGACTTAAGAACTAAAACCTCTTGACCATTCCAAACGTCGTCAATGGTCAGAATGGTGGCAAGAAATGGCAACAGTGAATGATTAATTTTCGAAGAAACGGGACGTATTTTTATACACTCCACGAAAATATTATGTCTTTGTGCATTTGTTTGTAGCACCCAAAAGGAAGCGAGATAGACCCATTGTTAATTATATCGATCGACTTAGAATCACTTTTTGAATCGATTTAGCAATGTCCGTCTGTCTGCCAGTCTGTCCATCTATTGTTGTAATCAAATTACACGTCGCAAATATAGTCCGATCTTAACAAAAATTGGCAATTTGTGGATCAAGGACGCTATTTAATTTGAGGCATATCGGTTCAGCTTTAGATATAGCCCCCATACAAATGTCGCTCCCGATTTGATTTTTGCCGCTCTAGAAACCACATATTGTCCCCGATTTTCTTTAAAATTGGCACAACATTTTATAATCCAATGTATGGTGAAAGTGGGTAAGATCGGTTCAGATTTAGATATAGCCCCAATACAAATGTTGCTCTCAAATTGTATTTCACCTATTTCGTTCCAGATTTCAATATACCCATACAAATGTCCTTTCCGATTTAAAATTTTTGTCAAACACACACATTTACAGGATAAAAAATTCTTTCCTTTTTCACTTTATTACCGAATTGAATTGTATTCGGATAGAAAGTGGAGTGTATCATTTAGTCGGCTCCGTCCGACTTTAGCCTTTCCTTACTTGTTTTTTTTTTTAAATGAGGCCGGTCAGGCAGTTACTGTGAATGGTCTTCACTATCGTGAGATGATATCGAACTTTTTATGGCCCGAATTGGAAGATGTGGATGTGGACGATGCGTTGTTTCAACAGGACGGTGCCACTTGTCACACAGCTAACGAAACAATGACAATGACTTGCGCGACAAATTCAATGGCCGTGTTATCTCACAATGGCCATGTTATCAATTGGCCGCCAAGATCATGTGATTTGCCACCGATATTAAGAGAAATTTTGAAGTCAAGCGGGAAAAACTGGGTTTTTCGGGACAGCTTAAAATTTGATCAGGGCATTGATACGAAGCACTAAACACATTTAATCAAGAGTAACTTCTATTTAACTGTCCAAAAGTGTCCCTTCCTCCTGCCCAATCCCCAGACATGAACCTCACCGAAAATTTGTGGGATAAATTGGACCTCCACATCCGAACAGAAAAAACGATTAAATGAAGAATGGGATAAAATACAAATTTCCTGTACACGAGAAATCGTGGAAATTAAACCAAAATGTGAAAGAGGCGTTGCCCTACGCCTAAAAAATACCGAATGTTTACAAAAGCACGTTTTTGCCATATTAATTATCCTTTCGGTCCCTATGATTTTTGATGTAAATGAAGTAATGCGTTGCTTTTTATTATTTGTAATCACTTAATGATTATTTTTTTCGCGGATTTTGAAGCTCATCTAATTAAGATTACAAGATAACGTTTTAAATAACGTACATGGATTAGTGGGCGTTTGATCTTTCACCAAGTCGAATGTCTAATATTAATGAGACTCACTATATTAATGTTTTGTGTTTTTTCATAGTGACAACTGAAAAACTTTTGAATTTGGTGTTAGCATTTTATAACAAATAAATATGAATGATGCCTAAATGACGAACATCGGAAGGAAATTTATGCCTCAGCGCTCATTTTTATACACTCCACGAGATTATTATGTATTTGTGCATTTGTTTGTAACAACCAAAAGGAAACGAGTTAGAACCATCGTTTATTATACAGATCGGCTTAGCATCACTTTCTTAGTCGATTTAGCAATGTCCGTCTGTCTGTCCGTCTGTCCATCTATTGTTGTAATCAATTTACAGGTCGCAATTATAGTCCGATCTTAACAAAAATTGGCACAGGTAAGTTTTGTGGATCAAGGACGAACGCTATTTAATTTGAGGCAAATCGGTTCAGATTTAGATATAGCCCCATACAAATACAAATACATACAAATGTCACGCCCGATTTGACATTTTCCGCTATAGAATATATTGTACGCGATTTTCTTCAAATTTGGCACAATATCTTATAATCCATCTAGAAACACCTATGCGGAAAATGGGTAAGATCGGTTCAGATTTAGATATAGCCCCCATACAAATGTCGCTCCCGATTTGACATTTTCCTCTCTAGAAACCATATATTGTACGCGATTTTCTTTAAATTTGGCACAATATCTTGTAATACATCTAGAAACACATATGCGGAAAATGGGTAAGCTCGGTAGAGATTTAGATATAGCCCCATACAAATGTCGCTCCCGATTTGACTTTTTCCGCTCTAGAAACCACATATTATACACGATTTTCTTCAAATTTGGCTTAACACCTTATAATCTAACTAGAAACAGCTATGATAAAAGTGGGTAATATCGGTTCAGATTTAGATATAGCCCCATACAAATGTTGCTCCCGATTTGGCATTTTCCCTTCTAGAAACCACATATTAAATCCAATTTTCTCTAAATTTGGCACAATATCTTATAATCCAACTAGAAACACATGTAGCTTAAGCGGGCTAGATCGGTTCAGATTTAGATATAGCCCCCATATAAATGTCGCTGCCGGTTAGACCTATTCCGCTTTAGAAAGCACATATTGAAACCGATTTTCTTTAAATTTGGCTCAATATCTTATAATCAAACTAGAAACACCTATGAAGAAACTGGGTAAGATCGGTTGAGATTTAGATATAGCCCCCATACAAATGTTGCTCCCAAATGTTTAATCAAGTTTGTCCATACTATACATATCATATTTCACGTATTTCGTTCCATGTTTCAATACACCCCCACACATTTACAGGATACAAAAACCTTTACGTTTTCACTTTTTACCAAATTGAATTGTATTTGGATAGTAAGTGGAGTGTATCATATAGTCGGCCCCGCCCGACTTTAGCCTTTCCTTACTTGTTATAAAATGAGTTTGATATTTGGCTCTGAAAATCCATCTCCTGTATTAAATTATTTTACAAACATGGATTCAGTAATTAGATATTTTAGGAATCATTCTATTTATTTTTCGTAACACTTCTTACAAAATTTTTTCCAAGAAATATGAATTTTTAGCTGTCACCTTGAAAACCACAAAAAATTAATATAAACGTCCACTACTACGACCAATGTGTTATTCTAGGACAACAATAAAATGTTGTATTTAAAGTGCCTCCAAGGATCTATTAATTCAGAAAAAAATTTTGGACAAAAATGCAAGATAAAAAAATTGCACAGGAAAAAACACAGCTCACAAATGGCTTGACCCATTAAACAATCCAATTTTCATTTCTGGGAGGTGACCGCTGCAATTTAATTTCTTGACTCATCCTAGTGTACTTATGTTACTCATGTTCTCTATTAATTATATAGTAAATACAGGCATGAGAGGGTTAGAAATCAGAAGAATGATGTCTATTCTAATGAGATTTTCAGAGTTTCTCAAACTGTTTATGGACAACAGTGTATTATTGTAATTCCCATAAATTCTGCCTAAATATACCAACTAATCGATCGGCTACTTAATGAACTGCCCTCGTTTACCTGGTTGTCGCTGACAACCAGTAAATTGCAGTTCGCTATTTCTCGCTGAGCTACCAGTAAGCAAGCTCAGATCCGGTCGGACGAATTTAGCGCCGTTTTTCATTGAGAACGTCAGGGAAAATTTGTTCGTAAATCAATCCGGGTATTTACCCAGTACATGTAGCACTAATGCATTAAGCTGATTGCAACATGTTTCACTTGCCTTAGTTCACTTACCCATTACGGAAAACAACGGACGATTGCGGCCGCAAACATAATCGAAATAACTATCGCAGGGATTTTTATCCCCGTCTATGGAATGTTCCAAACGTATGGCGAGGTTGTGCAGCTCCTGCACACGTAACTCCGTCAAATCATTTACAATTTCAGTTTCGTCGAGAGCGGCCAGCGATATATTCAGCAACGACGCACCGAAAACGAAAAATAGACAAAGTTTTGCAACAGCTGAACGGCGGTTGCGATACGCGAACTTTCGTCGTTGATGATGTTGACAAAGTAGAGAAAATAAACAACACATGGTTGGTTCGCCTACGTTCCTTCCCGAGCAGAAGAACGCCGCAACCCAACGAAAAGTTGGTCGAATGAAAGTTTTCCGTGATAAATTGACTTTGATTTATTTGTAGAGCACTGTCACTACACTAGACGCTACACTCTAACGAGAAGGCGTCCTCGCGGACTCGTATATAGTTTTGTGGAACACAGACGTACAGCTTTAAAGGCTTGTTTGCTATATATATTCGAAATACTTTCGCAGAAGTTAAACAAAAGTTCGATGATGCTGTGGACGGCCCCGGACCTCTTTGACGTTGTTTACAGAGGAAGCTGGAGCAAACAAATGCTTTAGCGGCGTCAGTGAAATGGAACTCATGAAGTGAACAGCGATTGTGGCGGTGCCCGCCGAATCCCAGCTGTATGTGTGTGTGCGCTCACATCAGCGTGGAATCTGTAACGCTCTGTGGCCTGTGTGTTGTGGTCGCTTTGAAAGTGATAACACTATCAGTTCACAAAATTATGATCTCTACGAAGACAAACGAAAACTTTGCATGATGTACACACAACACATACATTCTCTTATTTTATTCGATTGTTTGATTTTCACACAATATTGATAACAAACGTCGAAGAAATTCAAATAATTACACTGGAAGAAATTCTTAGTTGAAGTCGATGTAATTAATTAATCTATATAGTGTCCATTCCATATCAACGAAAATACGATGACGGCTCCAATTTTTACGATATAGCCCAAATATGTTATACGTATTGAAAAAATCAAAACATGACAAATTGAAAGCACTATGCAACAAAAAATAAAAGTTTTGTATCCATATCAATTCTGATTCATAACATCAGTATACATAGTATATTATACATCCCACTGGGATGTTATGTCTTTGTGCATTTGTTTTCACCACAGGTGTTTCTAGTTAAAATATAAGATGTTTTGCCAATTTTGAAGAAAATCTGTTGTAATATGTGGTATCTAGGGTGAAAAGAGTCAAATCGGAAGTGAAATTCGTATTGGGGCTATATATAAATCTGAACCTATTTTCTTCAAATTAAATAGCGTTCGTCCTTGTCCCGAAAAACTTCGTTGTGCAACCTGTATCGTGATTACAAGAATAGATGGACAGACAGACGGACATTTCTAAATCGATTCAAAAAGTGATTCTGAGACGATCGGTATAATTAACAATGGGTCTATCTCCCTTCCTTTTGGGTGTTACAAACAAATGCACAAAGACATAATACTCTCGTGGATTGTATACAAATTTATATTTAAAGTGCTTTATTCTATTAATTCAGAACAAAAGTTAGGACAAAAATGCAACATAAAACAAGTAAGGAAAGTAGGGCGGGCCGACTATATGATACACTCCACTTTCTATCGGAATACAATTGAACTCGGTAAAAAAGTGAAAACGGGAAAAAATTTTGTATGTTTCCTAATCACAGGCTAATATGACCTGACCCAATTTGTCAAATCGAGAATAATATTTGTAACGGGGCTATATCCAAACATGGAATGAAGTAACTAACTTTCACAATAAGTTCTTCCAGTTGAAGTATAACGTGTTATGCTCAATTTTAAGAAATTCTCTGAAAATACGCGGTTTCTGGGGGAACGAAATTTGTATGAACCGATCTAACACATTTTTAAAACAGGTTGAAATATCAAATGTTTTGCTAATTTTGAAGAAAATCTGTTAAAATATGTGGTATCTAGAGTGAAAAGTGTCAAATCGGGAGTGAAATTCGTATAGGGGCTATATCAAAATCTGAACCGATTTTCTTCAAATTAAATAGCGTTCATCCTTATCCCAAAACACTTCGTTGTGAAAAGTTTCGTTTGGTTCTGACTACAATTGCGACCTGTATCGTGATTACAAAAATAGATGGACAGACGGATATTGTTAAATCGACTCAGAAATCGTTGTAAAAATGAGTCAGATCGGTTTTGATTTATATATAGCTCCCATACAAATTTCAATATCGGCTTAACTTTTTCTGCCTAGAACTGGAAGAACCTATGGGTCACTTCATTCTATTTTTGTATATAGCACCGATACAAATATTATTATCGATTTGACAAATTGGGTCAGGTAATATTAGCCTTCCCGTATTCACTTTTTTACCCAATTGAATTGTCGGATGGAAACAAGTATTTCCTTACTTGTTTAAAGATGAGTTCACATTGGCATTAAATTCGATCGTCATAAAATTCTAAGAACTAAATGAAAAGAGAATTAGGACTAGAGTTTCTCTTTTCCCGGACTTTTTCATTTCCCGGGAAACCGGGAAAATTTTTAGCATTTCCCGGGATTCCCGGGAATTTCCACACAACAGAAAAATAAAGCAAATCATGTTAATTTTGCAGTATGTATGTATATATTTATTTTTTTAGTTCATAAGATCAACTATAATACAAGCTGCAGTAAAACAAAAACATAACAAACAAACAAAAGCATAAGTAAATAATACAAACTTAAGTTATATCTAAAAAGTTAATTAAATTAATTTTGAAAATATGTTTCTAGAACTGAAAGAGCATTAATGGAATCATCAGACAGTCTGTTTCTAATTTTATTTACAAATTGTCCAGTTGTAGAAAATAATCTTTCGCTTTCCACAGATGTTGGTCTTATTGTCAGAAGAGCATTAAATAAATTGGTGACGTTTTCCGTTGGTTGTCCACTTGCTCCATAAAACTTTAAATCCTTTTTTATTGAGTAATTTGGTCGATTTTTATTCGATGAAACATTTTCATTTGCGTTTGTTATGGCATCACTTAAAATATGCTCAAATGATCTCTCGTAGGAAGGTCACAAATAGAAATATCAATTCTGCAACTTCATCGATGCCGTTGTCATCTTTAAAAATCCGAGTGCAAATGTTGTTGGATCTTTAAGGTACTTTAGTAAAGTATAAAGACGCTTATCTCTTCTTTCTTCGATTCGATTCTTTAAAGCTTCTAACATTTTTTCACCCAAAGGTGTATGAATATGAGAAATTGTTGGCATAAATTTGTTAATATTGCATCCGCTGCTAATAAATTCATATTTCGCCGGCAAAGCGCTTCCACAGCTAATTTAATTGGTTTTAAAATATTTAATAGATCTGTTAGTATATTTATATTATCTTCAATCCAAATCCCAATTTGTTCTAAATCTATAAGAGCTTTTTTTATAGCTTTTTTAAACGTAAAAACTTTTCTAACATTGGCACCATTGGTACCATATCCAATTCGAGAGATATTTCTTTATTGTGTTCTGCTACAACATATTTTTGAAGAATGCAATTTTTCGTTGGGCTTTTTTTTGAACATTTTTATTATTTGTCGGGTGTTTGCCAATACTACTTTATAATTGTCTTGGATCTATAAGTTTTCAATATTATCAGTATCGACTACAGTCACATCTTCGTAGTCTTCTCCATCTGAGAGTTCTATTTTTTCATCAACTGGTACGTTTGATTTTTTATAGAAAATTTCGACAACTGCCGAATGGATGCCATGACTGAGACAAAATATACCTTCAACTGGGTTTTCTCGGACAAATTTTTTCATTACGTTCGGCCCGTCTGTAATGGTGCTTACGATGTGCTTTTCAAAACTAATATTAAAATCATTTAAACGTGACTCCAACAATGCTCTAATTTCTATAGCACCGCATTTACCAGGTATATAAACCATACCCAGATTATGAAAAACCTTTTCATCTCCGTGCAAACATATATTTAGGTATCTCTTATTTCTTATACTTGTCCATTCGTCAATCAGAAGGGAAGGGAATTTATTACACTGATCATTTCTAATTTTACGCTTTTGAATTGCTCAATTATAATGTCTTTAACGTGCGATTCATTTTTCAGCAAATTGTAGCCTCGAAGTTTCATGGATTCTTGTATGAATACGCTTCTGGTAATTCCTCTGATTCTGAAACCATCGATTGTGGTCAGCTTTGAAACCAAAGTTCCCAAATTTGTGACGAAGCACCTGATGGGTTCTGACGAAAGGAATAAGCTGACAAATAGCTGCGATACAAATTTATTTCACTAAACCTGATGACATAACTATGGAAAGAAAAAAATAAAGAATTTCCCGGGAATCCCGGATGAATTTCCCGGGATACCGGGAGTGCAAAATAACCGGGATTCCCGGGAAATCCCGGGCGGGAATTCCCGGGAGAGAAACTCTAATTAGGACGTCAAATTTATGCAAGAATATTTGTAAATCGGTTGGCATTGAAACTGGGCGAGTGGGAAAGGTTTTTTGCTTTTCAAGGACAATATATATATATATATATATATATATATATATATATATATATATATATATATATATATATATATATATATATATATATATATTATATATATATATTTTGTGTGTAGATCCCTCAAATCGCATGTACACGTAAAATAAAGTTATTTTTCGACAATCGTACTTTCAAGAGGGAATAAAATTAGACCCTAAAGGTACAAATGGCTGCAGTTAGAATCACATAATTTGGTGTGTACATTCCTCTGACAAGGTTGAACTTTGTCATTTAATACTGGAACACAATATCATCCATACCAGTACCTCATCCGTTCAACCCAATTTTTCACTACATTTCCGATTGTTCCGACTCCAATCTCTTAGTGGCAACTACGATTTCATGTTTCAACGCTTCAATTGTCCTTAATGGCTACCACAGAAAATAATCCAAAGGGATCAAATCGCAAATCCGAGGCGGCCAATTGACATCACAATTACGGCTGATTATTCGATTTTCAAAAACAGTGGCCTCGTCCTTCTGAAACTGAATCTGAATCCCATATGCGTCAATTTTGCTTATTGACATAGCCACCGAGATGAAAATGAGCTTCATCTGAAATCACGATTTTTCGGTAAAATTCTTCATCTCTTGTCAAACAATCTTCAGCCCATTGGGCGATTCGAAATCTCATCGGCTTCAGTTGTTGGATCTATTGAACTTTGCAAGCCTTCATACAGAAGTCTTTATGCAAAATTCTTCTCAAAGAAGTGCGAGAAATGTTCAGTTCCTGAGAACGATGACGAATTGATGTTGGTGGATGTTCTTGGACATTCTCAGCCACAGCATCAATGTTTGTGTTTGAAAGCTCTGGACAAGAAACTACACAGGTTGGTTTCTCCAATATCGATCCATTTTCATCAACTCGCTTCACAAATTGGAGCACAAACTTAACTGAAGGCTGATCTCTTCTCAAAAATTGTCCATGTAAATTTCTGCAGTTTGCGTTAAAGACTCACTACTTTGAAAGTATAGCGTCCCATTTTGCAAATTTCACAGATAAACCTAAAAATAAAAACAAGTAAGAAGGCGTTAAGTTCGGCCGGGCCGAATCTTATATACCCTCCACCACGGAGTGCATTCCACAGTATTACCAGCAGATTAAAGGATGTCGACCTTACATAGAACCACAGTACCATATCACAGACAAAGTGATAAGAAAAGTATAAATTTTAAAGATATCCCCATTCGCCCCATTCTCCGCCCAAATGTACAAATTTCGAAAAAAAAACCATTTTTCGAGTCTTCATAGTCAGAACGTATACACCGAATTTCATGATTTCAACTTCAGCAGTAGGTCCCATTTTTATCCTATTATTTTTATTTATATTAAAAAATATCCCTTAAAAGTACGAATTTCGAAAAATCTCTTTATTTTACGTGTCTACGAATTATTGGGACGTACACACCGAATTTCATGATTCTAGCTGTTGTCGGATCATTGGTACTATATTTTATCCCTTTTTGTCCCATTTCGCAATCTAAAATTTTATATTCTTTGTGGAGCTTCCAAGCTACAAGAGGTATGGCCGCAACAAATTTTAATTGTATGAAAATCAGAAATTTAATTAATAAGCCAAGGCTACAAATATTTGTATACTATGTATATATATAAAGGAAATAATACTTCAATTCATAAAGTAAATATAAGGGAGCAATCATAAATACCCTAAATATTGGAGGTTAAAGAGTGTATTTTCAGCTACAGTCGTTTGGTTGGTTGTATTTCCATCCTATTTTAATTTCAAAAGTATAAATTTTGAAAATACCTTATCTCTCACGTACGCAGTATAAGACTACTTCATGATTCTACCATTTTTTTGTCGTAAAAGCAACAAAATAAAGTACGAATTTGGAAAAAAATATTTTACGTGTCTATGCACCGAATTCCATGATTTTAGCAGCGGCCATTTTGTCGGTACCATTTTTATCCCCTTTTTCCAATTTTGCCCCTCAAGAGTACGACTATCTAAAATCTCTTCATTTTACGTATCTACACAATTAGAGGGATTTACACACTGAATTTCATCATTCTAGCTGTATTCGTTTAGTTGGTACTATTTTTATCCTCTTTATCCATTGTATCCCCTGAAAGTACGAATTTGGGAAAAACGTTTTATTTTTCGTGTTTACGCAGTCAGAGGAATGTATACTCCGAATTTCATGGTTCTAGCTGCGGTCATTTGGTAGGTACTATTTTTATCCCCTTTTTCCATTTGAACCCCAGAGGAATGTATATATCGAATTTCATTATTTTAGGTGCAGCCGTCAGGTTGGTACTATTTTTATTCCTCTATCCCCATTTAACCCCTTAAAAGTACGAATTTAGAAAAAAATTCTTTTATATTATGTATCTACTCTATTAGAGGAATGTACACTAGAGCGTACCAGGTTACAAGTAAAAAAAAAAAAGTTCGCCGTACACCTTCGAATATGAAGTATTATTGAAAGGTAGTTTCAAAAAATTTTTTTTTATTTTTTTATGCCGAACGTAGGGGTCGCGCTTTTACATTTTTCTATATAACTTCTGCATTTATAAACGGATTTTAAAGTGTGATACATCGATGTTTTTGTCCGATTTTTTTGTCTTTGAAGTCATTGAGCTCAAACATGATTCATGATTTTATCCGAGCTTTAATTTTCGATTATTAGAGTGGTACATTAGGGTAGTATCAACTGAGAAATGATGGGTAAGTACCAGAAGGGGGTGCTTGAGCTCAATGACTTCAAAGACAAAAAAATCGGCCTCGTCGAGACAAAAACATCGATGTATCACACTTTAAAATCCGTTTATAAATACAAGTTATATAGAAAAATGTAAAAGCGCGACCCCTACGTTCGGCATAAAAAAATAAAAATTTTTTTTTTGAAACTACCTTTCAATAATACTTCATATTCGAAGGTGTACGGCGAACTTTTTTTTTGAGGTACGCCCTAATGTACACGCCAAATTTCGTGTTTCTATCTGTTGTCGTTTGATAGGTACCATTTTTATCCCTTTTTGTCCCATTTCGCCCCCTACAAATAACAAACACTCTATGGTGCCCTTTTATACTATAAAGGGAATGCGCATTGCATATATGAAGTAAGTACAAGCTAATATGTTCAAAAAACATGCTGAAATATTTTTAAATATTAGGGGTATTTTCAGTCCCCCTAGGCCGATTTCGTCCACTTTCAATTCCAACCGATCTACAACCATAAGACACATTTAGGAAAAATTTGAACCTCCTAGCTCATTTTGTTCGGCCGCTATCGTGCTTTCAACAGACAGACATATCTATATCATCTTAGAATTTTACCACGACCCAGAATATATATACTTTATGGGGTCTCCGATGAATATTTCAAGGTGTTACAAACGGAATGACAAAGTGAATATACCCCCATCCTGGAGGTGGAGGGTATAATAAATATGAATGTTATTCTATCGTTCAAAGTCAAAGTAATCGGTAGATCAAATTTAAAAGTTTAAATGGCCCACCATGTATTTGTATAAAAATGCGATAGAAATCGAACTAACAAATCGGCTATAGCTAGATGGAAATTCGATGTGCATGCTCCTCCTACTGTGAGGAAGGTTGGAATTGAAAATGGGCGGAATAGGTCCAGAGGGAAACATTTCTTCGCTAGCAACGGATAAAATATTCGCCCATAATCTCTAATATCTATGGTATTTACGCAAAAAGGCAGTAGCCTTTTTGAATATACTTGAAGTAATACTGTTGTAATACTGCGAAATGCACTCAATGGTGGAGGACATGTAATATTCGGCCACGCCTTTTTATTTGTTTTATACTAATCCCTACTATAGCGGATCCATATAGATCACTATCGCCCTAGGTATTCTTAAGTGAAACATAACATGGTCCTGAACATTTCGTAAGTGTCAGGATACATTTTTTGAACCGATTTTCTCACAATTCAGCGTTTTTTGGACCAAAAAACACTTCTGTCAAATAGTGGCAATCGGGTAACTATTGCGACCTGTAAAAGAAAGTGTTATTTTCAATAAAATCGACATTAGAATGTTAGCATTGAAAATATATTGCATGCGAATTTTCACCAATATTTAATATTTTCTATGACAAAATACAAATTTTTACTAGAAAAAAAAAACAATGGGATTTTCTTAGTAAAATCTTTCAAATATTTTCTTGAAAAGAACAAAATTTGAAAGACAGTGGATGTTGTGGAGTTGAAACCGTCAATGTATAGAAGGACTATCACGCTATATAAACAATCTCAGTAGAATGAAAAATCGCAACTGACAAAAGCCGACAACTTATTAAACTGGTCTCATAAAACGCAATATGATTGAGAATGGTTTCAAAGTTAAATAGGCGAAATCTAGCAGTCGGCTCTAAAATAAATGTACTATATGAACATACAAATTTAATGCTGTATAACACTGTGAATTGCATATTTTTTTTCGAAAAGCAATAAAGTGCCGAAAAAATATTCCATAATTTTCCCCAATGCATAGTGTTATGAACCATTTGCTTGCAATCCGGCACAATGCACTTTATGCTCATTGTTGTAGAAATAAAGTAAAAGTGTGTATATGCTGGCGGAGAAAATACACTACACACACATTCTCATACACACATATACTTGTGTATATTTAATAATAAAAAAATATGAATTTTTTAAGGCTCCACTGCTATCATGTTGCGGCGTTCTGCTTATGGATCCAGAAAGCAAAAATAGCGCAAAAAGAGAATTGGCAAAATGAAGATATCTGCATTTTTGCTACGCAAATAGTTTTGCAGCAAAAACGTGGAAGGGTTGCAAAATTCTGATGGACATAGAAGAAAGATGTGTGAGCATGAAACAAGACTTGGTTAAAGTTCAAATATTTAATGCAACTAAAATGAAATTATAGTGAATTTAATTTAGTTTAATATTTCATTATTATTATTCAAATGAATCACACCGAAAAAAAATTGTAATACAGTGAACCGGTGATAATGTGAACTAAACTGCGGTTGTTCACTTTTCGATAGCAGAAATGTATGACTTCATTCTGGGTCTTTTTGCCTTACAACAAAACCCAGCAAAGAATTGATACGCTTTACATTACTAAAACACATACAATTTATTCGAAACTTAAACAGTTATTACTTACGTATTTGATTCAGAGTACATGGCTTAGCATAGAATATCAATTTCTCATTTATTAGGATTAGGACAAAACTTAACAAAATCTGAAATCTTCTGTCATAAAAAATGCATTTTTGATAACAGAAAACAAACATAAGGAAATTGAAATTGACAAAAATCGAGATATGCCCTTCTATATTAAGCCAACGATATGTAAGTATCACAAACTTGTTTATCGCCACTTCCCTCATTTTCTTCAGAACTTTTATAAAGGTTGGTTAAATTGTAAGGGCCGATGTTGAATGGGAACCACACCTAAACGTCAAGTTTTTTTCTGCATTTCATTTGCCAATTCTCAATTTCAGACTAACTCAATTTGAACCATGCACACGGGTCCCAAATCCATTTTTTATGGCATAAAGTCGAAAAATAAACATACAGTCTTGTAATTTTGCACATTTGCTACACATATCATACACAAAAAATAAAAATAAAATTGGGCCGATCGGACCACGCCCACTACTACCTCCCATATAAACTCAATATATAACAAACATAATTATCACATATATATAACATGTATACATAAAGGTGAATGATGTTGTATACCATTTTAAAGGTACTTTCAATACCTTTTAAATAAAATATTGATATTGATTGATCTCGTACACAAAACTAATTCAGAGATATAATCATATATATGTCTATGGCTAATCAAAAACTCTGCTAAAATAAAATGACAATTTTTGGAGTTTGCCGAAAAATGCTGACGAGATATTAAGTCCACAATAAACTACAACCTAAGACGAACACTTTCACATTTACACTTTGAGTCAAGTTGAGTCATACATATAACTTTTGGTCCACAATATTTATAGATTATGTTCTCTACAAATCACAAAATTACAATACCTATGAATACTTACAACACCACAATAATCATAAAATGTTAAATATAATTTTTCAACTAATAACAATTCAATTTTCATAATATAGTCACTTTATTATTTCCTGTTTAAGTCTTGATTTTAATTAATTTGTAAAACTGCTTTATATCAAAATTAATCCCACTTTTTTTGAACCGCAAAGTTTAAGTACCATTCAGGCTTGTGGTGTTGCCACTTAATTTTCTCCAGTATATTTTCTTGATTGCTTGGAGTGTTGCCATAAAGAAAATATATACACATTTACCACTTTCCAATTTATTTTTTTTTTAATTTCTGCCAAAAAAATGGATTTGGGACCATAGTGCCATGGAAAGATACACAATCGTGAAACGCGTTAAAGTTATTCAGGCTTATTGTGAAAATGGGCGTTCAAATCAAAATGCATATCGTGTACTTCGTGATTTTTTCGGTCAATTTAATAGTCCAAATGTGCGTACAATCAGAAAAATCGTGCAAAAATGTGAGCAAACCGGGTCTGTAGGAGATGTGAAAACAACAGTGCATGCTCGTACTGCAGAAAATATTGCTGCTGTTCGGGAGAGTGTGGCTGAAAAGCCGTCCACCTCAACTCGTCGTCGTGCCTAACAATTGATCATCTCACGCTCGTCGACTCAAGAACTAAAGCCTCTTGACCATTCTAAACGTCGTCAATGGTCAGAGTGGTGGCAAGACATGGCAACAGTGGATGATAAATTTTCGAAGAAAATCATCTTCATTGATGAGACACATTTTCACGTAGTGGATTCGTCAATAAGCAGAATTGCCGCAATTGGGCGAATGATAATCCAAGAGTGATTGTCGAAAATCCAATGCACCCACAAAGAGTGACTGTTTGGTGCGGTTTATGGGCTGGCGGCATCATCGGGCCGTATTTTTTCCAAAATGAGGCCGGTCAGGCAGGTACTGTGAATGGTCTTCGCTATCGTGAGATGATAACGAACTTTTTATGGCCCGAATTGGAAAATATGGATGTGGACGATATGTGGTTTCAACAGGACGGTGCCACTTGCCACACAGATAACGAAACAAAGGCTCTTTTGTGCGACAAATTCAATGGCCGTGTTATCTCACGTGGTGGCGATGTCAATTTGGCCGCCAAGATCATGTGATTTGACACCGTTGGACTTCTTTCTTTGGGGTTATTTGAAAGAAAAGGTGTACGTCGATAAGCCAGCAACAATTCAAGAGCTAAATGATGAGATAATTCGGCACATTAACGGCATAGAACCTCAATTATACCTCAGCGTCATCGAAAATTTGGACCATCGGATGGAGGTGTGCTGCCGAGGTCACGGCGCACAGTAGCGCCCGTAGAGCAAACGAGGTTGCAAAAATCAAAATTTTCATGAGCGCCGACGAAGTTTTGAATAAACCCATGTTATAGGAAACTTTTCAACGATTTCAAATCTGCCACTCTTAATAATATCACATTTTTAGTTTAGAAGATATAGCCGTTCAAAGTTGACCGACTTTCGGTTTTCAAAAAAAAACACACAATTTTTTAGTGAATTTGTTGCGATTTCAGGTGTAATATCACGAAAAATAGGTAACGAATCGCCTTATTTTTTGTTTGTATTGATTGATGTATTTATTAAATGTATAATGATAAAAAAAATTAACTGTTTGCTTTGTGTTTCTCCTGGTAAATCACTATTTAAAAACTATCCGTTTTTTCACTATTTTTCAACTTTGACGGAAAATAAAAAAATCTATATTTTTCTATATTTGCAAAACCTTGTTCATTGATTATTTCTTTACATAATTCAAAAATTTTAGCTGCCCGTACGTGCCGTTTGGCTTCTAGAGGTAAAAAAGGTTAAAAAGACATGGTTGCAGAAATTGTATGGCGTCCATCCCTTATATGTTTTGACTGACAGTAGTTTGATCTAATAGTTGGAAAAAAACTACTCATTGAAATTAGCAGGTACGTACCTCACTTAAACAATATTTTGGCGTACAAATGGTCAAGAACAATATTGACTTATGGTCCCCACAGGTAGGCACAAATCTTATTTGAACACGTGCATAATATCAAAATTGCATTATTCAGCCTAAATCCATATGTATGCAGGGAACAGGTAAATTTTCCGGCATGGTAGCATAAGCCTATATATTGCAAATGGTCAAGAACAATATTGACTTATGGTCCCTATTTTTATTTTTTATTTTTAGGCATGGTAGCATAAGCCTATATATTGCAAAATAAGGATAATGCCTGGATTACTCTACACTGAAAGTTGGCGCAACAATTACTGAAACCATTAAACAATTTAAGTACTGAAAACATGGCGTTGAACAATTTTAAATTATTTGAACTGTTTAGAAAGTCAACCACACCAAATTTTTTCACGGAAGCTGCTTTAGAATAACTTGATAGCTTATACGGAAATATTGAGAGAAGCGAAATTATAAAAAATAAATTTTATCTGATATATGCAAATATTAAGGCAAAATGGGTGAAATCTAATCGAACCATTCAGAACTTCAACTCCAAATACGAGGACTGGCTTAATGAAGACACCATCCTGGATATATTGGCAGTAGATAAACCCACCACATCAACCAGAGGAGCAAAAGGAAGGCCAAAAAAAGTATTGAGGAGTGTTCAATTTTCACAAGGAAACTTGCCGATGCCACCAATCTTGACCACGAAGCAATTATCGGACGCGCTGTCTATTAAATTTACAAAGGATAGTGAAAGAGTTAGGTCGCAGATAACCAAATCTGTTGCTGATAGTGAAAGAGTTAGGTTGCAGATAACCAAATCTGTTGCTGATGCAAGCCCACTGCGACTAAAAAGGATTAAGGAAAGCATTCCCACGCCCATAAACGCACACATTAAAAAGTATGGATCCGAACAAGCCTTGGCCTTGTTTATGAACTTCGAACTTTCCAAAGAGAAATATGAGAAACTACGGACATCTTTAACGCGACACGGCGCTGACGTTTTACCCGGATACAAGCATATTACGCAAGCCAAAATAAGCCAAATGCATACGGAGTTTACGGAAGTCTCTGCGAAAGCCAATCTGCAGGATCTCATGGGCCATACAGCAAAACGGTTGTTGGAGAGTCTTCCTGAAAATGAGGTGAAAATTCTTCCTGAGAAGTTGACATTGATCAGCAAATGGGGCTGCGATGGATCATCCGGACAAAAAAAAAATAATAAAAAAAAATAAATAAAAAAAATAAATAAAAAATAAATAATAATAAATAAATAAATTAAAAAAAAATATTTTTTTTTTAATTTGTTGGGTAATAATTTAAAACATAAAACCCTAAAGAAAAAAAATAAAAAATCTAAAAATCTAAAAATAATTTTTTTAGTTACCATAAAATTGATTTTTCTACTAATTTTAACTTTGATAAATTAGGCCCCTACAGAGCGTAGCACCCTTTCCAAACGCTCATTTCATAGGCTGAACAGTTATCTATCATATGCTGTTTAAACTGTTCAATTATCTTATTCGGTTCAAAAGATATGATTTTTGCAACGAAAAAACTCAAATGGCGCCATGTGCGGCGGCCAGTTGGCCGATATTTTGTTCCATACATAATTGAACTATACCAACATGATCATAATAAAAAGAAATGACAATAACTTCCTAAATAATTTGTGTTTTATTCAAAATCAACTTCGGTCCTTAAAATTTAGCCATCCTTTATAAGCATAGTCGATCTTTTCACATGCATCCCAATGTAATGATTTATTAAAAATTCCGCCAGCGTCCTTTGCTTAAATTCTGTTTTCCGTTTCTTCAATATTAGCGCCATCGACGTCGGATATATAATTTCCCCTAATTTGGCTACGTCTTCACACTGATTATTGTTCCAATCGTTTATGGTTGATGCATATTGGTTGATGTATACTTCCTATGATATTCTATTTGTTTATACATATTTTTAAACCAACAACTATTAAAATGCGTAACTGACATTACGTAACCAACATTTAGCTAAGGTTTTCGTGCCAACCGGAACTCCAGGCTGCTTCTAAAAGAGTAATTGTTTTTTTAAGTGTAATTGCTTCTTTTACTATAATTGCTACAAGAGGACTGTTTCTGTAATGCAGCGGATACATTCGCTGGATTGGAGATGTTACGTTTGGTGGAAAGAACATTGTTTGTATGGAACCGTGCTCGGGTTTAAGTTCAGATTCTTAAGGTGGATGGGATGGAGCATTATAAATTAACATTATAGCTTAATATGTATTCCCTTTCACGTCTTTTTTCCCATAAAAGTACAAATTTAGAAAATTATCAATTAACATTAGAGCTTAATTTGTATTCCCTTTCTCGTCTTTTCCCCCTAAAAGTACAAATTTAGAAAATTTCGAATTTCATGATTTAAACATCAGCAGTTTGGGTGGTACCATTTTTATCCCTCTTGTCCAATTGTACGAATTTCGAAAAATTCCTCTATGTTACGCATCTACGAATTTCATGATTTAAGCTGTTGTCGTACCATTTTTATCCCTTTTTGTCCCATTTCGCCCGCTAAAACTTTTATTTACTTTTTGGTGCTTTCAAGCTACAAGAGGAATGTATGCAACAAATTACAAGTGTAGAAGTTTAAAAAAATGCTTACATAATCTAAATATTATTTTCAGTTCTTGTTAGGGAAAATGTTTTCCCTGCGTGCGATTTCGCCCACTTTCAATCCCAACCGATCTGCAGCCATTAGACACATTCAAGGAAAATTTGAACCTCTTAGGTCATTTCGTTCGGCAGCTATCGTGCTTTCAATAGACTGACAGACGGATATGCCTATATCGTCTTTGAATTTGACCACGACCCAGAATATATTTACTTTACATATGGAATGACAAAATAAATATACCATACATAATGCAATATATATATATATATATATATATATATATATATATATATATATATATATCATCCTAATATGGAGGGTATAAAATGCCGAAATCAGCGTACAGGTTTTGTACATTACTATCTGGTTTTAGAGTATCTTATTCAAGAAACATGTGTATTCCTCCTTGAAAGTCTTTTCAAATACAGGGTTTTCCAACAAGAGGTGTTATTTTGGTATTCAAAGAAAAATGTATGTTATTTCATAATAAAGAGGAAGGGCATAATAATGAAAAACAACATCAGTCAAATGGCGATCACGCTTACAGGACCATATCCTTTTCATGAAATTTTCCATAACCAAATTGCAAAGTGGCTGCCCTCGATAGCCTCACGAATTCTATTTTTGAGGTCTTGAATCGACGCTGGGCTGTTCGCGTAGACCTTATCTTTCACGTGGCCCCAAAGGAAGAAGTCGCAAGGTGTTAAATCACAAGATCTCGGTGGTCAATTGTGATCACCTCTTCGAGAGATAACACGGTCCGGAAACATTTCCCGTAAAAGTGCAATGGTTTCGTTGCTTGTGTGGCACGTAGCGCCGTCTTGTTGAAAGTAAACGTTGTCCAGATCAATACCATCCAACTCCGACCATAAACATATTTATCCATTCACCGTAACTGTTGATCCAACGTCATTTTCGAAAAAGTAAGGTCCAATGACCCCGCCAGACCATAAACCGCACCAAACAGTCACACGATGAGGATGGAGAGGCTACTCAGCAATAATTCTTGGGTTTTCCGAGCCCCAGATGCGACAATTTTGCTTGTTGACGTAGCCACCGAGGTGGAAATGGGCCTCATTAGTCAAGATGATTTTTCGATGGAATTTTAATAATTTCAATGCGTTGTTGAAGCGTGTATCGTTCCATTTTTATACCCTACACCACTTCGTGGTCTAGGGTATTAAAGAGTGATTTTTTTGAGGTTAGGATTTTCATGCATTAGTATTTGACAGATCACGTGGGATTTCAGACATGGTGTCAAAGAGAAAGATGCTCAGTATGCTTTGACATTTCATCATGAATCGTCTTACAAACGAACAACGCTTGCAAATTATTGAATTTTATTATCAAAATGCGTGCTCTGTTAAGAAAGTTCATTGCGCGCTTCCATTTTATGGTCAGTTTAATCGACCCACTGAAGCGGCTATTCGGGCTATTGTGACTAAATTTCGCACCAAATTTACATTGTTGGACATTAAACCACCAACACGCTTACGTAGAGTGCGAACTGAAGAAAATATCGCAGCTGTATCGGCCAGTGTTAATGATGACCACCAATTTTCGATTCGTCGCCGTTCGCACCAATTGGGTCTCTGTTACTCAAAAACGTGGAAATGCCAAAATTGGACTAAGCGGATGGACCACCTAAGACGCAGCCGCGGTCAACATTTAAATGAAATTATCTTCAAAAAGTAAATGTCATGGACCAATCTAACGTTTCAAATAAAGAACCGATGAGATTTTGCAAATTTTATGCGTTTTTTTTAAAAAAAAAGTTATCAAGCTCTTAAAAAATCACCCTTTATAAGTTAGTTTCGCGCCAAATGTTTGTAACACCAAGAAATAATCGAGCTAGACCCACCTTTAAGTATACCGATCGGCTTAGAATCACCAGCTGAGTCGATTTAACGATGTCTGTCTGTCCGTCTGTCCGTCCGTCCGTCTGCTGTCCATCTAAGCTTGTTCGCACTCTACAGGTCGCAATCACTGTCCGATTATCATGAAACTTGGCAGAAGTTACTTCTTCTGGCCAAGGACCATTGGTATTGAATTTGGAGGAAATCGGTTCAGATTTAGATATAGCTCCCATACAAATGTCGCTCCCGATTTGACATTTTCCACTTTACAAACCACATATTGTACTCGATTTTCTTTAAATTAGGCAGAACATCTTATAATTCAACTGGAAATACGTATGCAAAAATTCGGTAAGATCGGTTCAGATTTAGATATAGCCCCCCTAACAAATGTCGATCCCTATTTCACTTTTTCCGCTTTAGAAACCGCATATTGTTCCCGATTTTCTTTAAAATTGGCACAACATCGTATAATCCAACTAGAAACACCTATGCAAAAATTGGGTAAGATCGGTTCAGATTTAGATATAGCCCCCATACAAATGTCGCTCCCGATTTGACATTTTCCGCTCTAGAAACGACATATTGTACCCGATTTTCTTTAAATTTTGCAGAACATCTTATAATCGAACTAGAAACACGTATGCAAAAATTGGGTAAGATCGGTTCAGATTTAGATATAGCCCCAATACAAATGTCGCTCCCGATTTCACTTTTTCCGCTTTATAAACCACATATTGTACCCAATTTTCTTTAAATTTGGCACAACATTTTATAATCGAACTAGAAACACGTCTGCAAAAATTGGGTAAGATCGGTTCAGATTTAGATATAGCCCCAATACAAATGTCGCTCCCGATTTCACTTTTTCCGCTTTAGAAACCACATATGGTACCCGATTTTCTTTAAATTTGGCACAACATTTTATAATCGAACTAGAAACACCTATGCTGAAACTGGGTAAGATCGGTTCAGATTTAGATATAGCCCCCATACAAGTGTCACTCCCTCCGCTCCAGAAAACACATCTTGCACCCGATTTTCTTTAAATTTGGCATAACATCTTATAATCTAACTAGAAACACCTATGGTGAAAGTGGGTAAGATCGGTTCAGATTTAGATATCGCCCTCATACAAATGTTGCTCCCGAATGTTTACCGAATTTGGCCAAACTTTTCATATTATATTTCACCAATAAACATACATGGTGAAAGGGGGCACATGATTACAGGTTTCAATATACCCCCATACAAAAGTCCATCCCGATTTAACATTTTTTGTCAAACACATACATTTACAGGATGCAAAAATCCTTCCCGATTTCACTTTTTTACCGAATTGAATTGTAATGAGATAGAAAGTCCGTCCGTCTGTAGCATTTCCTTACTTGTTTGGAAAATACCCATATGTCCATACTTTGGTATAACCCAAGTGGGGCTCCATTCTGATATATTAAAGCTCCAGAAACTACATCTTACATCGGATATTCATCAAATTATGCAGATCATTATATGTTTCAACTACGAATACCTACCGTGAATTAGAAATATATAGGCCTATGTTTTGGACCAGGCCCAAAATGTTGTTATATATGTTATATATATGTGTTATATATATGTCGTTATGTTATATATATGTCGGTCCGATTCATCGTATTACTACTGTATAATTTGTATTTGTCTGTCGGATAATTGGATCAATTACCATATTATTAACCATATACATTAAATATGACAAAAGATTAATTTATAGTAACTGTATAATTTATATGAACTACATAAAATTGCTCCCATGAAATACCGGGGTTTAGTAATCAAAGCGAGGTACATACGCAGGGAGTGGTATTATATAGTCGGCCCCGCCCGACTTTAGTCTTTCCTTACTTGGTAGTAATGCCGTAGTTTCTACTTGTCAAATGTCAAAGAATAAACGCTTCAAAAGTGACAGCTACCGAAATACCGGGTGATTCAAAATAACACCTCTTGTTGGAAACCCTGTATTAAACAAGTAAAGACGGCTTTAATTTCGGCCGGGCCGAACATTATGATTTTATGTAGAAGTATAGTAACGTTACAGGAAAAAAACTTTTTAATATAGCCGAACCAAAACCAGTAAAAGTAAGTCTGTATGTCTGTCTGTTTGTTTGTTCCGCAAACACGTGTCAACGACAGAACCGATGTTGTTGAAATTTTCAGTACAGATAGATGCAGGTCTGGAAGGATCTATAGGCTATAGAATTTTTAAAAATTTGCTCTGTGGGCGTGGCAATAGTGTTTTTTTGAGCTAGAAGGCTGCAAATTGGAACGTATTTATTACTGATCACAAGAATGATAAATATGATGCCGAAATTTGGATTTTCATTTTGTGGGTGTGTAGGCGTGGCAAAAGTGATTTTGAGATCTAGAAGGCTGAAAATTTGACGTGTATATTTTACTGACCACGAGAATGATAAATATGATGCCGAAATTGGGATTTTCATTTTGTGGGCGGAGTGGGCGTGTCAAAAGTGTTTTTGAGAGCTAGAAGGCTGCATATTGGAACGTATTTATTACTGATCACAAGAATGATAAATATGATGCCGAAATTTGGATTTTCATTTTGTGGGCGGAGTGGGCGTGTCAAAAGTGTTTTTGAGACCTAGAAGGCTGCAAATTGGAACGTATATATTACTGATCACGAGAATGATAAATATGATGCCGAAATTTGCATTTTCGTTTTGTGGGCGTGGCAATAGTGTTCTTTGAGCTAGAAGGCTCAAAAATGGAATGTATATATTACTGACCACGACAAAGATCAATTTGATGCCGAAATTTGGATTTTCGTTTTGTAGGCGGAGTGGGCATGGCAAAAGTGTTATTTTTTGAGAGGTCGTATGCTGAAAATTGGTACATATATATTACTGACCACGATAAAGATCAATTTGATGTCGAAATTTGGATATTCGTTTCGTAGGATTTGGGGCGTGGCAAAAGTGTTTTTGAGAGCTAGAAGGCTGAAAATTAGTACATAGATATTACTGACCACGAGAAAGATAAATATGATGCTGGATTTGGAATTTTCGTTTGGTGGGCGTGGCAATAGTGTTTTTAAGCTAGATGGCTGAAAATTGGTACATAGATATTACTGACCACGAGAAAGATAAATATGATGCCGGATTTTGAATTTTCGTTTCGTGGGTGGTGGGGGCGTGGCAAAAGTGTTTTTTTTTTGGCTAGAAGGCTGAAAATTTCAACGTATATATTATTGACCACGATAATATCAATATGATAAGATCAATATGAAACCTGCTTGTAATTTTACCATTTGTTTTTTTTTTTGCCTGGCGGGGTTTAGCTAGTCTTCAATAAAGCTTAAATACTCTAAATATTGGGGGAAAGCTGGCGCATTTTCACCTACAACCGTTTGGTTGGATGTATTTCCATCCTATTTTAATTTCAAAAGTATACATTTTGAAAATCCATTATCTCTCACGTACACAGTGCAAGACAACCTAACTTCATGATTCTATCCATTTTTGCTGTAAAGGTAAAAAAGTACGAATTTGGAAAAATCTTGTTATTTTGAGTGTCTATGCAGTCATTGTAATGTATACACCGAATTTCATGATTCTAGCCCATTTTGCCCCCCTAAAAGTACGAATTTCGAAAAATCCCTTTATTTTATGTGTCTACGCAATCAGAGGGGTGTATACACCGAAAATTTTAGCTGTTGTCGTTTGATAGGTACCATATTTATGCCTTTTGACCCATTTAACCCCGTACGAATAAGAATCACTTTATGGCGCTCTTTAATGCTATAAAGGGAATGCGCATTCCAAATGTACAGCAAATATAAGCAGACATACTATAACACGTATTCATTCAGAATTTGGACGTCGTACCTCCTTTCGTTTAGATTCTAGTGCGCTTTCAACAGACGGGCAGACGGACATGTCTAGATCGTCTTAAAATTTTAGGAGGATCAAGAATATATATATTTGTAGGGTCTCAGGACGATATTTTAAGGAGTTACAAACGGAATGACAATGTTAGTATACCCCCATCATGGAGGTGGAGGGTATAAAAAAAATCTTAATCATTAGCTAATAATTTTTAGTTATTGGACAATTGTTCACTTAAATTTTGTGTAATTTGTTTATTAAAGAATCGCTTAAAATTCTGGGTTATTTAGTTTTTTTTTTTCACTGTGAAAAATTACCCAAAACTTTGGGTAATTTTTCATTTATTTTTGAAATGTTTTCATCATTTATTTTTGGTAACTTTTCATTTTATTGTGGTCAATTTTTCATTTTGTCAAACTTCTACTCGTTATACCGATTTCGTCCATTTCATTATTCCAGCCATATCCGTTTTGTTGGTCCCATTTCTATCCCACTTTGATACTTAAAGTACGAATTGTCATGGAAGCTTATTTCCGTAGAAACATTATTGTCTGGCTATATTAAATGTGTTGAATTAACGATCGCATTAGGGTATTAAACCCTAATGAATACAGATTAATCCGCTTACAGTACACCTGCCAGATTCAGCTTAACTATGAACAAAATATTTCTCCCACGTCTCTTTCATCATTTGGCCATGACATATACACATGAATCTACAAAGAATTACATTCTCTAACGAAAAAACTGTCGCCTTTTCAATTTCATTTATAAACAACTTCTACCTACTACATGTCTTTGTTAGGCAGGATGAAATCAATCTTATGCCTGACACCCAGGTGTTGTAATTTGGATACACTTAAGGTTACAAAAGAATAAATGTCTATTGAAATCCCAAAAAAAATGTTACAAAATCTGAGCCAACATAGACATGTGCATATTTACAGCTGAGCCCATCCTTCTGCAGGATGGCGTATGCCATACGTACATGTATAGTCTTTTCTGTGTCAGATTATCGTTTTAATGAGGTGCTTAACGTAGAATACTGCACTTGTATTTTGTAAAGTGAATCATGTTGAATGGGTCGTTGCGTTAAGTTCACCCAAAATGTTAAAAAAAAAGGATTTGTCCGTATTGAATGAGTGCGATTTGGATAACAATCTGTCAGATGTATTGTGGGAGAATTTTTGTAGTAAAAAAAGGTGTAAAAGTAGGACATTCAACCGTGGCAACTGATATGTCGAAACTGACTTTAAAAATTATTTATATAAGTGAAGAGTGCCCTAAATAATTACAACTGTCGAAGGTCAAAGTATTTTAAGAAAAGTTATGGTTTTCTTCGAAGTATATGTACATCACAAAAAAAATATTTCGTTATATAGTCGTTAATACTTCCTTATAAATGTAAAATAATACAAAAATCAAAAGTAATTTTTCTGTGACTTTCTCCTATCAGACACCCTAACATAGTCCCTCGTCATATTTATACATCCAATATGGTATTTATTATGCCTTGTACATTTGTTTGTAACATCCAAAAGGAACTATAGGTCGCAATTATTGGCCGATCCTAACAAACAATTGCACAGAAACCACATGTTGCACCCGATTTTCTTTAAATTTAGCACAACATCTTATAATCTAACTAGAAACACCAGTGGCTAAAGCGGGCTATATCGGTTCTGATTTAGATATAGCCCCCATACAAATGTCGCTGCCGATTTTAATTTTTCCGTTTTAGAAACCACACATTACACCCGATTTTTCTTTAAATTGGGCAGATCATCTTTAATCCAGCTAGAATCACCATTGCAGAAAGTGGTTAAAATCGGTTCAGATTTAGATATAACCCCCATTCAAATGTTGCTCCCGATTTGCCTTTTGCCGCTCTATAACACACATATTTTAATCGATTTTATTTAAATGTGGCACAACATCTTATAATCCAACTAAAAACACCTATGGTGAAAGTAGGTAAGATATGTTCAGATTTAGATATAGCCCCAATACAAATGTTGCTCCCAAATGTTTAACCGATTTTGGCCAAACTATACACATTATAAATGTAAATGTATTATATTTCACCTATTTCGTTCCAGGTTTCAATATACCCCCATACCAATATAATTTCCGATTTAACACTTTGTCAAACACATATATTTACCAAACATATATTTTATTTACAAAAATCCTTCCCGTTTTCATTTTTTGCCGAATTGAATTGTATTGGGATAGAAAGTGGAGTGTGTCATATAGTCGGCCCCGCCCGACTTTAGCCTTTCCTTACTTGTTTTTAATTACGCTAAAAACATCATTTATTAAAGATACTCAAAATGTACTAAAAACAAATTTGTTTGAATAGCATTACTGTTTTCTTCTGTGTAGTCCATTTTTTCGATTCAAAGAGACAGAGATCGACTTGCTTCTAGTTTTCTATACCAAGGCTTCAAATTGATATTTCTTTCGTCCATAAATCGAAACCCCAACCCGATCTCAAATGTATCTTTACCGTGTACAGTATACACCACGTTTTAACTTTTAACGCTCAGAACCGCTTTTGCCTTAACTCTTCGCCCACAAACCAAAAATTTATATACAGAAATATATAAAATCTGCCTTAATTATTCCTTCTCACGATAAGTAATGGAACTATATATAACAACTTTCAGTCTCCTAGCCCTCAAAAATACTTTTGCCACGTCACTCTCCTCCCACAAATTGAACATTCGGTAGATCAATAATATATACAAAGAATAAATTTCTAGCATTCTATCTCTAAAATACGTATGCCACGCCCACAAATCGGAAATCCAAAATCTGACATGAAATTAATCTTTCTCCTGACCAGTAACGTATATGTACAAAATTTTAAATATTATATTGCAAATAGTTTCTTCCACATCTGTTGTTATCATGATTGCAGAACAAACAAACAGTCACTAAGTTTTTATAATACTAACTAGTATATAAGTCTCTCCCAGCCAGGCAGATAGTCAAAAGTGTTTTGGAAATGTAACTTAACAATTTAAATCCTTATTTTTGCAATGAGTATGTATTTTTTACCTTCCACTAGAGCATGTCATTCTGTCAAACTTAGCATGGGTGATTTTAGAAAATTGAATTTGTAACAGGAAGCTGCTTTGCCAGCTAGGGCTATGAATAACAATTTCTGATGCATTTTGGCTGTCTAAACTCGAAAACGTTGTTAAAAAATATGGATATATTTTTTTAAATTTTTACTAAAACACTACTAATATTTGTTCTCCCATATTGGAAATATAAGTCCGATAACACCTGTTTGTATGTTCAATTAAAAGTACTTAGGATCAGTCTCCACAGAAATTAGATTTTTTTGAATAAAGGGGTTTTTCCAAAAAAATCGGAAAGAAAAATTTAGTTTTATCTTTAATAGCTAAAATTCTAACGAAGAAAACAATGTCATATGTTTAAACAATTTTCCCAATGAAAAGCATCACATTCTGAACTTTTTAAAAAATTATTATTATGTTACCAAAATACTCTGAGTTTGTTAATTTAAAATGACAATTTGTTTATCTTTTTCATCACCAAAGCAATAATAATATTCGTTTTTTATTTATTTTTAATTTCTACAACAACGACATCTATTGTTAAAAATATTCACAATATAAAAGCTTTTCAAGCTTTCGAATAAACATTTTACTACAACACACTAAAAATTTAATGATGTTCCTCCACCATTGTAAACGAACATGGCAAACAACTTCATCATCGTCATCATCAACATCCACAGCTGAGGCAACAAACCGCTGCCGCAGTGCTCTCATTTTACTCAATCGACTGTATGAGTGTAATGTACGAAAGGGCGGCTCTTAAAATCTATGAAAAATTAAAAATACAAATAAATATATTGAAATGAGTGATGAATTAGGTTTCATAAAATTTAACAATCAACAATGTATGTACAGTGGTAGGAATAACCATTTTGACAACATGAAGATGAACTTTTTTAGATAGAAATTATATCATAAACATTTAATTAAAGGGGATGCCGTTGAATTTTGTTACAAATAAATCGCATAAATAAATAATAAATTTATAAACAAATCAATCGCAAATTCACGATTATTCCTATTTTTGATTTTTAGTTGTTGTCTTAAATATATATTGTGGAAGATTAAGCAGGGAAATATCAGTGAGAATAACTACATGTAAGTAGGCTTCAGTCGGCTAAACCGACATATACATATACCCTCACTCTCAGAGAAGTTATAAAGAATTAAATTTTACTTAGGGTTGGATAATTTGTGTGGAATGTACTAGAAGATTCTTGACACATGGTCCCAGCTTCCACATTTATAAAACAATTATAAAACCATGGTCAAATATCAGGTCATAGTGGATTCCATGTATCAGTATAGAAGTTATGAAGGATTTAATTTTAATTAGTATATAGACAATTATGTGGGAGGTACCTGAAGGGGCGTGGCTATATTTTTTAATTTTAAAGTGATTCTAAAGCCATTTTCAAATATCAAATTGCAAATGATTTTGACTACCTGTATGAATGTTATATCGGTTTGGTTTTAAACAAAGATGCAATCACTTTGTGTGAGAGGTACCAGAAGGGCGTGGCAATATCACACATGTCCCATGTCAATGCCACTTATATAAAAGCATTGCCAAATATCAGTATTCCGATCATCCGTGTAGAAGTTATAAAAGCTTTAACTTTATGTAGGTCGATTTGTATGGGTGATACTGAAGGGACGTGGCAACAGCCGCCCTATTTTGTGCGCTTAAAGCGATTATAAAAACATTATCAAATACCAAACTATCTTCGAACTTAAGCTAAGTTCAGGAAAAATATTCACTTGTTCAAAGTTTGAATTGATTCCTTAACTCCTTTCGTCACGGACATGGTTCAAACAACGGAAAAAATCGTGGAACGGAATCGTGTCTGCCCCTCATGGTATATACTCTGTAGAGTGAGAGTATAAAAATAAAGTACGAATGTGGAAAAATATTTTTATTTTTCGTGTATATGTAGTGGGAGGAATGTATACAGCGAATTTCATGATTCTAGCTGCAGCCATTTGATAGATACAATTTTTATATCCTTTTTCCATTTTACCCCCTTTATTTTACGTGTCTACACAATCAGAGGAATTTATACACCAAATTTCATTATTCTAGGTATGTGCCATTTGTATCCCTTCTTGTCCCATTTCACGCCCACAAATAAGAATCACTTTATGGTGCACGTTTTTTTCTAAAAGGGGAATGCGCATATCAAATATCAATAAAATAAAAGCAGAAGAAAAACATTAAAAAGCATGCTTAAGCATTTTAAATATTAGGGGTTATATGGGTCATTTTCAGTTCTTGTGAGGGAAAAAGATTTCCCTTGGACCGATTTCGATTATGATACCGATTTCTATTATAATACTTCACAGGGTCTCAAGTCTATATTGAAATTAAAAATGTAGGAAAACAGGATATTTAGGGATGTTTTAAGGAGCGTTTAGATCACAGATGACTTGATCTACACTGATAGAATTTGCCTTCATAATATTTAGGAAGTGATTTCATAAAATGGTTTTCATAAATTTAGTGAAATTTATCTTATTATGTATGAAAAATTCATAAATAAAATGAAATGTTTCGTAACATTTTTTTTTCATAAACATTGCATATTTCAAAAAACAAAATTGTTAAATTAGTGAAACTTAGTTTCATAATATCAAAGATAGATTTCATTGTATTAAAGAAACAATTCTTAAAGATTGTGAAAAATGTCATATCCACTCGTTCATAAAATTAATGAAGTTTTTTCGTAAAATTTGTGGAAATTTTCAGAAATCATATTTGAAAAATAATGAACTTGTGTCATGTTCATAGAATTTCATAGATTCTAAGAAATGTTTCATAAATTCTATGACACTTTTCATTGATTTTGGCTTTATGAAACATACATTTTATGAAGTGTTTCTTTGGCGACTTGTTAATGAAAATTTTCACTGAGATTAAGACAAAATCATAAATATTATGAAGATAATTCTTTCAGTTCACACTGATCCCAAATCCAGTTTTTATGGCATATTGTAATTTTGCACTTTTGCTAGACCTAACATAATTGAAAAACAAGTAAGGAAAGGCTAAAGTCGGGCGGGGCCGACTATATGATACACTCCACTTTCTACCGGAATACAATTCAATTCAGTAAAAAAGTAAAAATGGGAAAAATTTTTGTATGTTTCCTAATTACAGGATAATATGACCTGGTCCAATTTGTCAAATCGACAATAACATTTGTATCGGGGCTATATCTAAACATGGAATGAAGTGACTAACTTTCACAATAAGTTCTTCTAGTTGAATATAACGTGTTATGATCAATTTTAAGAAATTCTCTGAAAATACGCTGTTTCTGGAGGAACAAAATTTGTATGAGAGCTATATGTAAATCTGAACAGATGTGACCCATTTTCACAATAGCTGTTCCTAGTTTAAATATAAGATGTTTTGCCAATTTTGAAGAAAATCTGTTAAAATATGTGGATTCTGGAGCGGAAAATTCATATTGGGAGCGAAATTTGTATGGGAGCTATATACAAATCTGAACCGATCTAACACATTTTTACAACAGGCGTTTCCAGTTGAAATATAAGGCGTTTTGCGAATTTTGAAGAAAATCTGTTAACATATGTGGATTCTAGAGCGGAAAAATTCAAATTGGGAGCGAAATTTGTATGGGAGCTATATATAAATCTGAACCGATCTAACACATTTTTAACACAGGTGTTTCCAGTTCAAATATAAGGAGTTTTGCGAAATTTTTAAGAAAATCTGTTGAAATATGTGGATTCTAGAGCGGAGAAATTCAAATGGGGAGTGAAATTTGTATGGGAGCTATATATAAATCTGAACCGATCTAACAATTTTTTACAACAGGTATTTCCAGTTGAAATATAAGGTGTTTTGCCAAATTTAAAGACAATCTGTTGAAATATTTGTATTCTAGAGCGGAGAAATTCAAGTGGGGAGCGAAATTTGTATGGGAGCTATATATAAATCTGAACCGATCTAACACATTTTTACCACAGGTGTTTCGAGTTCAAATATAAGGAGTTTTGCGAAATTTTGAAGAAAATCTGTTGAAATATGTGGATTCTAGAGCGGAGAAATTCAAATGGGGAGCGAAATTTGTATGGAAGCTATATATAAATCTGAACCGATCTAACAAATTTTTACCACAGGTATTTCCAGTTGAAATATAAGGGGTTTTGCCAAATTTAAAGACAATCTGTTGAAATATTTGTATTCTAGAGCGGAAAAATTCAAATTGGCAGCGAAATTTGTGTGGGAGCTATATATAAATCTGAACCGATCTAACACATTTTTATCACAAGTGTTTCTAGTTGAAATATAAGGTGTTTTTCGAATTTTGAAGAAAATCTGTTAAAATGTGTGGTATCTAGAGTGAAAAGGGTCAAATCGGGAGCGAAATTTGTATGGGAGCTATATATAAATCTGAACCGATCTAACAAATTTTTACAACAGGTATTTCCAGTTCAAATATAAGGAGTTTTGCGAAATTTTGAAGAAAATCTGTTGAAATATTTGTATTCTAGAGCGGAAAAATTCAAATTGGCAGCGAAATTTGTGTGGGAGCTATATATAAATCTGAACCGATCTAACACATTTTTACCACAAGTGTTTCTAGTTGAAATATAAGGAGTTTTTCGAATTTTGAAGAAAATCTGTTAAAATATGTGGATTCTAGAGCTGAAAAATTCAAATTGGGAACGAAATTTGTATGGGAGCTATATATAAATCTGAACCGATCTAATTTTTACCACAGGTGTTTCTAGTTGAACTATAAGATGTTTTGCCAATTTTGAAGAAAATCTGTTGAAATATGTGGTATCTAGAGTGAAAAGGGTCAAATCGGGAGTGAAATTCGTATGGGGGCTATATCTAAATATGAACCGATTTTTCAAATTAAATAGCGTTCGTCCTTGTCCCGAAAAACTTCGTTGTGCAAAGTTTCGTTTGGTTCTGGCTACAATTGCGACCTGTATCGTGATTACAACAATAGATGGACAGACGGACATTACTAAATCGACTCAGAAAGTGATTCTAAGCCGATCGGTATAATTAACATTGGTTCTATCTCCCTTCCTTTTGGGTGTTACAAACAAATGCACAAAGACATAATACTCTCGTGGAGTGTACAATAAAATTGGGCCGATCGGACCTCCCATATAAACTCAATATATAAGCAACATAATTATCACCCTGTATTAGTACAGAGTGACCAAAAACAAAATTTTATGAAAGCTTAAAAGAATGAAACTAATTTCGCTTTGACGAACAATGGTTTTCTGAACATTATTACAAAAGCAAAATATAGCATACAAATATTGTACTTGACATTGATATTTAAATAATTATTTCAGGAAATAATATAAAATGTCTACATGTGTACAGAAAAGTGAATGACTTTATATACCATTTTAGAGGTACTTACAATACCTTTAAAATGAGATGTTGATGGGTCTCATACACAAATCTGATACAGAGATATGATCAAATATGTGTACTATGGATAATCGAAAATTGTGCTAAAATAAAGTTTCAATTGTAGGATTTTGCCGAAAAAAGCTGACGAGATATCAATTCCACCATAAACATTACACTCAGACGAAGGCTTTCACATTTACGCTTTGAGTCAAGTTGAGTCCTACACAAAACATTTGGTCCACGACATTTATAGGTTATGCTCACTACGCATCACAATATTACAATACTGAATAAAAGTGACCAGACTACAGTAATCACAAAATGTTAAATATAATTTTTAATCCACTTACGCCGGACTTAAATTTCAATAATATAGCCAATTCATTATTTTCCTTTTACGCCTTAATTTTATGTATTTTGTATAACTGCTTTAGACCCGAATTAATCCCACTTGCTTTAACAGCAACCTAGTTTGCCACCTTTCTCCAATACATTTTCTTGATAGCTTGGAGTGTTGCCATTAAGAAAATATATACCCATTTAACAATTTCCAATTTCTGCCAAAAAATATGGATTTCGGACCATAGTGCAGTGTAGGAATGAAATCACCATTAAACAATCCAAATTTTATTTCCGTGGAGTTTTTGGAAATATTTTTTTATTTGAATGCACCGCGACACAGCAACTCGTATTCGCTCTTTATTTTACCGAAATTCGAAAAATCCCTTTATTTTACATACTTATTTACACGTTTCTAGCTTTGTTGTTTGATTGGTACTATTTCCAGTAATTTATGTTCCAATTCTGAATCACTTTATAGATTTGAAGATTAGTCAACGACAATTTGCACCCTACATACCGCCTGAAAACGCCAAAGATTTGTTGTTTGTTGTTTCCTGGAGAAATTGGTAGGTGTTACGCTGTGAGTCAGAAAATATTACCAGGGACGTGGGAATATTTTCTCACAAAAATTGTTCACCGAAAATAGGAAATAAAAGAAAAAACACCAAGGAATTAGAATTTTGAATTGAAAGTTTTCTTCCTTTATTGGAATTTGAACAATTTTTAGCAGGAGTCTTACCAAGATAAACAGGCTGTGTTGAGCTTCGGATAACAAGTGAAGTTTTATTTTACAATGTTGTAGGAAGAAAGTGAAAGGAGAGAGTACATAGGACGGATTGTAGCCATATTTAGAACTAGAGAATAACGAACACAATCAAAACTATTAGAACTTGCGCATGTGTGGACGCTACACAGCCAAGCTGTGACAAAGTTTCGGCGGGAAAATATTAGGGTGGCCTGCGGTTATGGACCACGAATATTTGGCATTAACATCACCGCCCGCCTTGCAGTGCCGCTGCAATGAAAGTCGCTACAAAGTCTCGTCGTACATACTTGCTCCTGTCGTACAAAGAAATCTGTATTACATGGTATGTTACAAATTAGGAAGCAATATGAATACAAAAAAGAATATGAATGAATAATAGAAATTAGGAAAGGAATGAATGAAATTAATTAATAACTTAAAGTAAATAAATTCATGAAGATCCAAAAGTATGGTTCAAACCCCAACGGATGTACGAAAGGAACTTCGCTATGGAATTCGTATGTTGGAGTATGAAAACGAACTTTGGAACGAACTGGATGTAGCTGAAAAAGAAAGTTTGTGTTTTGTTTGTGGAATGAGAATACGATAGTGCATTTTGTAGCAATTCAATTTATTAATTCATTACTGTTATTAAACGAAACGAGAAATAATTTTAAAGAAATTTATGTTGTGCAGGAGCCGTAAATAGCCCACCCGAAGATGGTGCTCTGTGCCGTCGGTAACCCAGTCTTCGTGTACACCCCTTCGGTTATGACGCGTGGATACAGATCGACGCCAACTATGATGTCCACCTGTGAGGACGCGTAGAATTTAGGGTCTGCGTAAAATAAGTGCGGAAAATTGCCTTTAAAAGTTTCCGGCAAGGACTCCGTAGGGGTCTTCAGGGCAATGCGGTTGTCCACACGGAAGATGCCTTCGATTTTGGTATTGGCGTCGAACCTGGAACAAAGGGTCAGGGGGCATAAGGTCTCGTCCTTCAGGGTCAGCGTTAGTAAATCCAACTTTTCGACCATTTTCTTAGAGATACGGCTAAAGGGCGACCCAGAGTCGAGAAGGCAACGTGCCACAGCCTTATCCTTCTTTCCCTCAATCTTAACCAAGGCTGTGGGGAGCAGTATGACACTATTCTGTCTTATTATGGCGGATAGCGTTGTTGCCTTCGACGTTGATGGTGCCGTAGCCAAGGGCCTTTGGACTCTAGGTGCTGAGCCCTTTGACGTTGAAGGCCTAGGGGAGAGGGACCGAGACCGTGAACAAAAACGTGCCCTAGAATGCCGTGGCAGAATCTGGTCGCGTAGCTTCGGGTCAACATGGAGCAGTGTGTGATGGAACTTGTGGCAGTGGTGACATCCATCATCGCTGAAGCAGGTTCCATGTGAATGGTCATGGGCTAAGCAATTTACACAATATTTGTGCTGGCGGACTGCTTCCATTCGGTCGGACATGTTCATATCGATGAACTTTTTGCAGTCTTTCAGCGCGTGCCTTCCTTTACAGACCCGGCACTGGAACGAGCTTGGCCCATAAGGACGCGACCGGAGTCCGATTTGGCGACTACGGTTGTTACGGCGCTTTGCGGAAGATTTGGGCATGGTGTTCTATAGGAGGATGAGGAAATAGGAAATATAATTGGAACGTTGGAAGGAAATTAGTGTTCGGACGAAATAACGACGAGTTTAGTGATGGGCCGCGTGATGGTACCCTTCTGAGTTATCACATCAGCAACCCGAACACGGTGATCGGTACCGAAATACGTCTTGGAAATTCTGCCAAGACGCCAAGAATTTGGTGGAAGATTGTCGTCCTTCACGACTACCAGTGTGTTTTTTTCTATATTCTTTTCGGAAGTTTGCCACTTGACACGCTTTTGAAGCTCACGCAGATACTCGTTTTTCCATCGGGTACAAAAACTCTGATGAATCACCTTAAGTCTCTGCCATCTGTTAAGAATGGAGGCAGGACTTTCCTCCACACGAGGATCTACTGGCGTAAGTATTGGAGACCCGATTAAGAAATGTCCCGGAGTCAGGGCCGAAAAGTCTGTCGGCTCCTGAGAAATAGGTGATAGAGGACGTGAATTAAGACAAGCTTCAATTCGCGTCAAGAGCGTGGAAAATTCCTCGAATGTGAATTTAAAGGAACTAGCAAATTTACGGAAATGGGTTTTGAAGCTTTTTACTCCAGCTTCCCATAGACCACCCATATGGGGCGCCCCTGGCGGAATGAAATGCCAGCTTACGTTGGAATGTGAATAATTGGCAGTTACAGCAGCGTGTGAGGTCTGAAGGAACTCTCTCGCTAGAATTTTCGATGCCCCGACGAAAGTTGTACCATTATCGGAATATAAATGTAATGGGCATCCTCGTCGAGAAGTCGCTTCTAGGTGTATCGCTTTTGTTGAAAAGCATACGAAAACGCAGACGTAACCCTTCGTTAAACGACAGGCTCGTCCGCTATAGCTTTTGATGTCAAAAGGTCCCGCAAAGTCCAATCCAGTACGAGTGAATGGACGCGAGAACTCTGTTCTCTCAGGAGGAAGAGCAGCCATGAGCTGCTTCTGACAACGCTTCTTGTATAGAATACATGTCTTACATTTATTGATTGTCGTCTTTACTAGGTTCTTGACTTTCGGAATCCAGTACTGAGATCGTACCATCCGAAGAACAAGTTGGTTGCCACCGTGAATTGTGATTTGGTGAATGAAGTGAATCAAGAGCCTGGAGTACTGACAATTATATGGCAGTATTATCGGGCGCCTCTCACTGTACGAGAGGCCTGGAGATGATTCGAGACGACCACACGAGCGAATTAGACCATCGGAGTCCAAGAAAGGATTTAAGTTGGAGATGGGACTGGATGGAGGGATCGGACTTTTGGATGACAATACGTTGTACTCGTTAGGAAAATAGGCCTTTTGACTCATCGAAATTAATCCATCTCTGACCATAGTAAGTTCAGCACTCGTGATCAAAGTGGATTCTTTAGAGAAGTTGGAACGGTATCTAGGATGTGTACGATAGAAAAATCGATACACATAAGCGACCACCCGAAGCGCTCTAGGAAATGAAGAAAATCGTTCAAGAATGTCCTCAAAGTTCCGGAAGTAGGAAAAATGAGATTTTATGGACTTACGTTCCAAATCAGTCTCGGAAATTGTAGCAAGACTGGAATCAGGCCAACGATCAGCTGGTTCTTGGAGCCATGAAGGCCCAAACCACCAGAAATCGTTTCTGACTATATCCTGAGGTAGAAGTCCGCGACTAGCGAGATCTGCAGGATTAGTTTCGGATGGAACATGTCGCCACTTCGAAGGATCAATCATCTGAACGATACTAGACACTCTGTTGGCTACGAAAGTCATCCAACAGCAAGGAGGTTTGGACAGCCAGGAAAGGACAATGGTGGAATCAGTCCAGCAGAAAAGAGAATATTTCGAAATATCCAACATTGGAAGCAAGGTATCTATCATCTCTGCTAAAAGAACCGCCCCACATAATTCCAACCTCGGAATGGATAGTGTCTTTATAGGTGCAACCCTTGTTTTGGAATATACCAGATGAGTGGAAACGGAACTACCTATAGCTATTCGTACGTATAAAGCAGCTGCGTATGCTTTCTCTGAAGCATCGCAGAAACCATGGAATTGAATATCGGAACTTGGAACATAGTTGATCCACCTGGGAATCTGAACGTTGTCAAGAGTGGAATAATCGGATTGGAACGTCTTCCATTGTGAAAGAGTGTCAGGACTTAAGACTTCATCCCAACCCGTGCCTTCAGACCATATCTTCTGCATGAGAACTTTGGCCACGACGATACATGGCGACAGCCAACCTGCAGGATCAAAAAGTTTCGAAATTTGGGAGAGAACTTCCCTTTTTGTATTTTTGCAGAAGTCTGGGAAGGGCTTTGTAGTGAAATAAAATGAATCGGAACGAGCATTCCAACGAATTCCTAGCGTTTTTGCTGTGCTACTGTCATCGAAATTCAAGAAATCTTCACACAGCAAATGATCGGATGGAAGATCCGCTAGGATATCCTTTGAATTTGCTGTCCATTTTCTCAATGAAAAACCAGCTGATTCAAGAGCGGATTTTAACTCATTTTTTGCGTGAATTGCCATAGGAATTGAATGTGCACCAGCAAGTGCATCGTCCACATACATGGAGTTGCGCAGGATTTTACTGGCAATTGGATGGCTGGACTGAACATCATCAGCTAGTTGGAGCAAAGTACGAATAGCTAGGTACGGAGCACAATTGACCCCAAAGGTCACTGTCTTCAACTCGAAATCTTGAACATTCTCATCTGGGCGGTTGCGGAATAGAATTCTTTGAAAGGGAGTATGATCGGAATGAACCAATATTTGCCGATACATCTTCTGGATGTCGGCGTTAAACACGAATCGAAAGAACCTCCATTTCAGAATCAGAACCGTTAAGTCATTTTGAAGAACAGGGCCAGTATGCAAAATGTCGTTAAGACTTAACCCGTTGGAGGTTGCAGAAGAAGCGTTGAAGACCACTCGAACTTTAGTGGTCGTACTCTCCGGTTTTATAACTGCATGGTGTGGCAAGTAATAATGAAGAGGATTTTTGCTAAAACTCGGAGGCTGGACTGAGGACATATGCTTCAACTGAACGTATTCTTGAACAACTTGATCATACTCTCTCTTGAAATCAGGGTTTCGCAAAAGGCGAACTTCATTTCGAAGGAATTGCGCCATTGCACTTATCCTGGATTGACCTATTTGAAGATCGTTAGGATATCCTTCTTTGAAGGGAAGATGAACAATGTATTTTCCATCTTCGTTCCTCCTCGTAGTCGCAACGAACAACTCCTCACAGAATTTATCCGAAGCCGACGTAAAGTTCTTCCTTGGAAGATTCTCCACCTCCCAAAATCGAGAAATCTCTTTATCCAAAGAGATTTCGCAGAAATTCGAAACAACTGTGGACCGTGGAGATGAGGAACGAAGTGAAATCGGACCCGTCAGAATCCATCCGAAAATTGTTTCTTGGGCCATCAGTGAACCGCAAACCTCGCGTCTTACACCAGATAGCATTATCGATGGTAGAAAGTCCCCGCCGATAAGAATATCTATCTTCGAACTAGTGTAGAATTGCGGGTCTGCCAATTGAATTTGCGGAAGGCTTGAAAAGGAGTCAGCAGACACGGTGTGCGATGGAAGATTGCCCGACAAATGAGGTACCACAAGCGCATCGACTGAATAGGAAATATTCGGATCAAATCGTGAGCCAAGCGCGAACGTGCACTCTTTCTGAACTACTGCGGACACGGAATTGTTCAGGCCGGAAATTCGAGCACTCGTGCGATTAAAAGGAAGCTTCAAAACATTGAACAATCTCTCCGAAATAAAAGTTCCTTCTGAACCTGAATCAAGAAGCGCACGGGCCTGATAAGTTACCCCTAGGTGCAACACATTCACCAGTGCCGTCCCTAGCAGAACACCCCGAGAATTGGTCGAAAAACACGTCTGAATAACTCCAGCACCTGAACTAGTGGACTGTATTGGATTGGAAGAGAAAGGAGCGGAATTAGGATTTAGAGAAGAATTGGTATTTGATGATCGCACCGGCAAATTATTGCGACGGGAATCTTCAGAACCTCTATGCAGCAGAGTGTGGTGCGGCTTGTTGCAGTCGAAACAGCGATGGCTGGGACACCCCTTAACGCCATGAGTCTTTGAGAAACAATTTAAACAAAGCCCAAGCTTCTTAATTTCTGAATACCGTCCGTTTATATCCATATCTAGAAACTTAGGACACGTTCGGATGATGTGAGACTCATTAGGACATAACGGACATTTCGGTCCTGAAACTTTGTTCCGAAACGAACTAATCTTCTTGGAATTTTTGGAATTCTGACTAGATGACACTCCTTTGCGATCGATAGACATAGACTGGCTGCGAATTTCTGAAACGGATTCCAACGTACGATATCGATTTGTGAGAAAGGAGTCAAGGTCTGACCACTTCGGAATTGAAGTTTTGTCAGCTAAGCCTTGCTCCCACAAAGTCAAAGTTGAATCTGGAAGTCGATTTGAACAAAGGAAAACAAATAGGGGATCCCAACTTTTGACATCAATATCGTACAACTGTAATGCTGAGATACACGAATTGATATCCCGCTGCAATTGCTTAATAGCTTGCCCGGATTCGGAGGAATTGGAGCTAAGACTAAAAAGAACCTTTAACTGACCATTAACTAAGATTCTCCTATTTTCATAACGATCGCAAAGGTTTTTCCACGCCAACTGAAAACCTTGATTTGTCAAAGGACTCATCTTGACTATGTCGCGTGCTTCACCCTGGGTCTTCTGGGTTAAATGGAATAAGCGTTAAACTGGACTGAGGCGAGAATTGTTTATGTAAACCGCAGTAAACATATCCCTAAATGTGGGCCATGACATGTAATCGCCTTTGAAAATCTCGGTATCACACGGCGGAAGATTGAAAGAATAGCTGGAATGACTATCAGAAGACTCAGGCTGAGAAGCAGGGACGGGGCGATGGGCCGGAGACTCTTTCTGTACCACTCTATTTGTAAAGTCTTCCGAAAGCTGAGTCAACTTGGCCAGACAACTGCAGTACGTAACGTATGTACTCTTGTACTTGGCACGAAGTGTTTCCAGCTCTGAAGCTTCTCCCCCTTCCCCGACCACCTCCTCCTCACCATCGTCTTCTTCACTATCCCGCTCATGCAGATATTTGTCGAATGAAGACTTAATTCCTAACCAGATGGACTTCAACTCCTCCTGATGAACACGTATAAAATGAGAGGAAGATAGCGGAACTTTGTTATCGCTGATGTCTGCATTAAATTCAACGAGACGATCAGCTAGACGAATGAACGAATCCAAAGACATTTTGGGCGAAAGAATGTGAAAAATCTGACGGAAATCGAAGAAATTAGGAAAAAACCTAATAATGAGACGAAAAACTGACCACGTGTGAGCTGGAAAACGATGTATTAATATTTAATACAGGCGGAACAACTGGAATCTGAACTAGATTTCAATAGAATAGATTTTCTATCAGATAAAATACTTATATATTAAAAAATCAACCCTAAATATCAGAAAAAAGTTCAAATATCAGAAAAATAGTTCTAAAAGATAGAACGTAGGGTGCAAAAAAATGCAGAAAATGTTCCCCAAGATCAAGAAATACTCACGAAAGGACAATTTGTGCGAAAAAGAAAGGAAAATAACAAAAAAAGTGATTTTTTACAACTGTTCTAATATGGCGACTCTAACGGACTGTAGGGTGCAAATCCAATTTTGTCGCTAAATGAAAACAAAAATATCCGTGAAACGAAAAACCAGCTTTTTTCCAAAAAATCGGAAGAAAAATGAGAAAACCAGTTTAAAATATCTGAATATCGGCTTGTACCGAGTGTAGGGTACACTACAGGTCGAGTTGGAGTACTACCGAGATAACCCCGAATATATTTCCACTATCTGAACAAATAGCGTAAATATGTTACCAACCACTTGAGTCGCGACTCGACCGGACTGTAGGGGTACCTTTTAAGAGAATTAAAGAGCGACCTGGCTTACTCTTAAAACTCTCTTAATAAGCCACACTCTTATAGCGACGTCACGACTGGAGCGGAATGATGTGGAGCAATGTAGGTAGGCAATGAATGTTTGTATGTATGTATGTATGTTAGTACTCATGCAAATATATGTTAATACGTATGTGGATGGCTGTGAATACTTGGTGGATAATAATAATGTATGTCGTATGTGTGCGATTGTACGAAAAAAAGAAAATTGTTTGTTGTTTCCTGGAGAAATTGGTAGGTGTTACGCTGTGAGTCAGAAAATATTACCAGGGACGTGGGAATATTTTCTCACAAAAATTGTTCACCGAAAATAGGAAATAAAAGAAAAAACACCAAGGAATTAGAATTTTGAATTGAAAGTTTTCTTCCTTTATTGGAATTTGAACAATTTTTAGCAGGAGTCTTACCAAGATAAACAGGCTGTGTTGAGCTTCGGATAACAAGTGAAGTTTTATTTTACAATGTTGTAGGAAGAAAGTGAAAGGAGAGAGTACATAGGACGGATTGTAGCCATATTTAGAACTAGAGAATAACGAACACAATCAAAACTATTAGAACTTGCGCATGTGTGGACGCTACACAGCCAAGCTGTGACAAAGTTTCGGCGGGAAAATATTAGGGTGGCCTGCGGTTATGGACCACGAATATTTGGCATTAACACCGCCCTTTTAGTTTTTTTACTGAGCAGGCATTTGAAGTCCTTCGAATGGATAGAAAAATTTTAATGAAAGTTAATTAATAAAAATTTGTTAAAACATATCCATAAAATAGTACAAGCACAGTATGTTTTCTTTCAAAATTACATGTTATGTTGGGTACTCATTTAAATTTGTACACAAAATTACTTTAGCACATAACCGGCCAGCTATGCTTTCCAACAACCAATTATATTGTTGAAACTCCGACTTAAACAGAACTGTCAAATATATGGATTTTTTTGTTGTCCACAAAATTATTCCGATCACTGTACACTAAATACACACACAAACATAAAACATCACAGTGGAAAGAACAACTCGAGTGCAAGAGCTATCAAACTACGAGCAATGAATACGAGCAACTATGTGTATGAATATGCGTAACAATTCTGTAGAAGTACTAATTACCGCCATAAAGTTGGCCAGAGATGCTTCGTAAAAACCGGCTTTGATAATGGCCTCACGCTGTGAACGCAACATCATCAAACACAACATGCGACGATGTGTTGGCTTCAAATTATACCAATTTGAGAGTTGCACAGAGATGCCAACCATAAGACTCTGTAAATAAAATCAAAGAAATTGCAGAAGAGACGACGAAGAAGAAAAAGTACGATAGATGTAGTAATGTGGCAAGTTCTGGCTGTGGGAAAACGGAAATGGGAAATGTTGTGGCCACCGGCCACCGGATGTTAACTGGCAGTCACAGGCATGCCACCACACATACATACCTCTACTTTTAAAATCTCTCCGCCATAACAGTAAATGAAGAGTTGCAGTAAAATTGAGCTGAGAAATGTGCAATTTATGACAAACACCAAAAACGTATTGATGTGCTGTAATAAAAGAAATATTGCATTAATTACTGACCCATAATTTATTAATTAGACTAACTCGCTGACTGACTGGGTCATTACTTACTGTAACCATTTGATAGACAATGACACAGACTTGCAGCGAAGTTATCAGAAATTGCCCAAACACAATGGGACTGTAGATGTCACGCACTTCTTTATAGAGATCCAATATTGAATTATGATAGCGCACATAAGACGATATATCTCTGTGCAATTGCTGGTCAGACTTCACAAATGTATTCGTTTGTATGAAATGCTGCAATGCCTTTAGATGAGCCACCAAATTGATGGTGAACGACAGGAAGAGGCCATCGATGGCTACGGCATACATGACCACCGATAGGGTTACCAGACCAGTGTACATGTAACAAAATTCGTAACCAGGTGATGATTCAAAATCAAAGGGGAATCTAAAATATCAATACACAAGATACGATACAATGGGAATGTTTTTCTTTAAATCGAAAAACAAGTGGTGATAACAAAATAATAAATACAAATATATTTTTTTCACATTGTCGCCAAAAAGAATAAAATTGTGAGCATTAAAAAAATCAAGAAAAAACTTTGTGTTTTGATAATACATACGAATTGTTTTATATTGTTTTTGGACTTAGCTTCCATAGTCATAAAATCTACTTTATAATTAAAAATAAAATTATTTTCGAAGAAATATGAGGTGGTGAGGTAATAAGTGGGAGGGTGTGGTCTAATACCACCCCAAAACTATTTTAGCCCCCCAGGAATTTCAGTTAGATTTTTTTAAATTTATCAATGTCCATGTTAGGGATGGTCATACACAGATTTATTGTACAAATTGGGATCTAATTATAGGTACGCGAAGTCTTTCTAGAGAAAAATATTGCTACATTACATATTAGCGGTAAGTAATTGAAAAATTCTTTTTCATCAGAAAATGTTTACATTTTTAACTTTTCGGCATTATCAAATTTTAAGTTGTACAATAAATCTTCATGTATAAACACCCCTATTGGCTATTTAAAGGGTCGACATAAATCCGCACGATCGGCCGCTACGGCCAATTTTGTTTAAATGTTTTCGAATTTTATCACGACAAGGATTAAGGGCAAAACAGATCGTTTTCACAAAAAATATTGTAAGGTATATGAGTGGCCAGACTACAATGATGTAGTGGAAGAAGTGTTTTGTTTCTCAAGTCGCAATGTTGGTAACAGAGAGTATCGAGAAGAAAACGAAATGTTTGACAATTGGAAAAAACAATTTTCTGTTTTAATCAAACTCATAACTCAAATATTGAAAGCATTTGTATATACTCCACGAGAGTATTATGTCTTTGTGCATTTGTTTGTAACACCTAAAAGGAAGGGAGACAGACCTATTGTTAATTATACCGATCGGCTTAGAATCACTTTTTTAATCGATTTAGCAATGTCCGTCTGTCCATCTATTCTTGTAATCTAGATACAGGTCGCACTTGTAGACAGAACCAAATGAAACTTTGCACAACAAAGTTTTTCCATATAAGGACGAACGCTATTTAATTTGAAGAAAATCATTTCAGATTTAGATATAGCACCCATACGAATTTCACTCCGGATTTGACTCTTTTTACTCTAGATACCACATATTTTAACAGATATTCTTCAAAATTATCGAAACATCTTACATTTCAACTAGAAACATCTGTGGTAAAAATGTGTTAGATCGGTTCAGATTTATATATAGCTCACATACAAATTTCGCTCCCGATTTCACTTTTTCCTCTCTGGAAACCACATATTGTATCAGATTGTCTTCAGATTTGGCAAAATATCTTATATTTCCATTAGAAACACCTATGGTGAAAATAGTTCAGATCGGATCCGATTTATATATAGCTCCCATTCAAATTTCGCTCCCGGATTGACTTTTTTCGACCCAGACACCACTTATTATCAGAGAATTTCTTCAAATTGATCATAATACATTATACTTGAACTAGAAGAAGACATTGTGTAAGTGGGTCACATTCCATGCTTGGATATAGCCCCGATACAAATATTCTTCTCCATTTGACAAATTTGGTCAGGTCATATCAGCCTATGATTAGGAAATATACAAAACTACTTCCCATTTCCCAATTTTCTACCGAATTGAATTGTATTCGGATAGAAAGTGGAGTAAATCATATATTCGGCCCCGCCCGTCTTTAGTCTTTCCTTACTTGTTTCGATTGTAGGTGGGTGAGGCCAGGTGCCTTAAAGAAGATCAGTTAGCAATTAGATGTACAATCAATGTTAAAGTTGAAGAACGATTCTTAGGTTTCGTAGATTGTTCCGCAAGTCGAGGTGCCGATTATTTACATAAATTACTCTGATTTTTTTGAGAAAAAATATGATGGAGTATATTCCAATAATGTAATGTCGGGCTACAAGGGAAAATAAAAAATACACAAGCTATATTTATTAACTGCCTAGAACAAAAATTAAATTTGGTAGTTGTCGACTGAAGGAATCGCTGTCATGTCAATGTTGAGAGAAAATGTTGATAAAAATATTTATTTATATAATATTTATCAATAAGTCTTCCAATGAAAGAAGTTTTTCGGCGAAGCATCGAACCACCACTAAAATATCGAAAACTAACTAGTTTGTAACGATAGTGATCAGTAGACCACGGATTTTTGCATACTTTGGCATAATTTTTTGCACAATTATGTCTTTGTGCATTTGTTTGTAACACCCAAAAAGAAGCGAGCTAGACCCATTGTTAATTATACCCATCGACTTAGAATCACCTATTGAATCGATTTAGCACTGTCCGTCTGTCTGTCCACCTATTGCTGTAATCAAATTACAAGTCGCATTATATTATAGTCGCATTATTATTATAGTCCGATCTTAACAAGTAAGTTTTGTGGATCAAGGATGAACGCTACTTAATTTGAAGCATATCGGTTCAGATTTAGATATAGCCCCAATACAAATGTCGCTCCCGATTTGACATTTTCTGTTCTAGAAACAACATATTAAATACGATATTCTTTAAATTTGGCAAAACAACTTATAATCCAACTATAAACTCATATGCAGTAAGTGGGTAAGATCGGTTCAGATTTAGCCCTCATACAAATATCGGTCCAGAGTTGACATTTTCCGCTCTATAGACCACATATTGTACCCGATTTTCTTTAAATTTAGCACAATATTTTATAATCCAACTTGAAACCCCTTTGCTGAAAGTGGGTAAGATCGGTTCAGATTTAGATATAGCCCCCATACAAATATTGCTCCTGATCTGCCTTTTGTCGCTCTACAAAACACATATTTAACCTAATTTTCTCTAACAACAACATCTTATAATCAAACTAGAAAACCTGTGGCTAAAGTGGGCTAGATCGGTTCAGATTTAGATATAGCCCCATACAAATGTCGCTCCCGATTTGACTTTTCCCACTTTAGAAACCACATATTGTACCCGATTTTCTTTAAATTGTGTACAACATCTTATAATTCAATTAGAAACACATATGCTGAGAGTGGGTAAGTTCAGTTCAGATTTAGACTAGCCCCCATACAAATGTCGCTCCCGATTTGACTGTTGTCGCTCTAGAAACCACATATTGTACCAGATTTTCTTTAAATTAGACACAACATTTTATTATCCAACTAAAAACATCTAAGGTGAGGTGATCCTTACTTGTTTTATTTTCGCATTGCTTTCACATATTTAATATTTGAAAGATAAAACTTCTAAATCAAAGTTAATTTCAAATTGGACGAAAAATGAAAAATATGCAACAATTCGAGGACTTGTGATCATGTAGCTACGATAGAGTAAATCAGAAGTTACTGATGTTAAATTCCACACGAACACACATTTCTATTACTCTCCAACAGAACTTATATGTGTACTTTTTTGTTATTATTATTTTCTTAAGAAAGATTGTATTCTTATTTATGTTAATACATTGCTACATACATGTTAATACTAATTAACAAAACGTTATGAAATATTTATTGTTTTAAAAGTTTGTTACTGTTTTAAAGTGGTTTCTAAAGCGGGCCGACTATATGATACTTTCTTTCTATCCGAATACAATTTAATTCGGTGAAAAATTGAAGGAAGAAAAATTTAAGAAAGACAAAAAGAATTTTTGTATGCTTCCTAATCATGGGCTGAAATGACCTGACCCAATTTGTCAAATCGAGAAGAATATTTGTATCGGGGCTATAGCCAAACATGGAATAAAGTGACCCACTTGCGCAATAGGTTCTTCCAGTTCAAGTATAACGTGTTATGCTTAATTTGAAGAAATTCTCTGAAATTACGAGGTTTCTGGAGCAGAGTTAAATTTGTACTGGAGATATGTATAAATCTGAACCGATCTGACACATTTTCACCATGGATGTTTCTAGTGGAAACATAAGATATTTTGCCAAATTTGAAGAAGATCTGTTAAAAATGTGGTTTCTGGAGAAGAAAAAGTCAAATCGGGAGTGGAATTTGAATATATAAATCTAAACCAATCGGACCTATTTTCATCACAGGTGTTCCTAGTTTAAATTAAGATGTTTTGCCAAATTTGAAAACAATGTGAAAAAATATGTGGTTTCTAGAGTGGAATAAGTCAAATCGGGAGTGAAATTAGTATGGGGGCTATTTCTAAATCTGAACCGATTTTCTTCAAATTAAATAGCGTGCCTACATATCCCAAAATACTTCGTTGTGCAAAGTTTCGTTTGGTTCTGGATACAATTACGATTACAAAAATAGACAGACGGACATTGTTAAATCGATGGGTCTATCTCGCTTCCTTTTGGTTGTTACAAACAAATGCACAAAGACATAATACTCTCGTGGGGTGTATAATTATGTATGGGTTGAAGCAATGGGTCCATATTCAGAATGCTTGATTTTTTTACTACAGCTAATCAGTGTATGCTAAAAAGTATATATAAAAAATTTTGTAATCCTTTTTGACCAAATCACTTCCAAAGGACATGACCTGCTAGAGTACATCCAACAGATATACATTAGACAGATTCCTTTTTTGTGTGGAGCCAGGAAAAGTATACAATTTACCCTCTAAAAATGAAGATTGGTATGTATTCTGATTATTCCGAAAATATGTCGTCTATAGCAACTTCCGCTGGCGTACTAAGCCATTTTCACGCTGCCTCTAAATATGGGGTTTTTCTTCTTCCTTATCTCAAGTTTAGGCCAGAAAATGAAAGAATATTGTGACAAAAATCTTGATTTTCGATCCACCCTAGTGTCTACAATTCCATGTTTTATTGAAAATTCACCTTTTTTAACTTATTCAGAATTACACATTTGCAAAGTATCATTTAAATCGGAAAATGTGTTTTCCGTTTCACATGGAATTAGTCTATAGGAGCCACAAGTCGTCAAACGTCGTTCAGTCATAGCTGGTCAGAGACAATGAAAATGGTGGACAATCTAAATCTGGATCTCCACAAAAGTCGTTTGTTCAAATTTCCCCGAGATGAGCCTATGCCTTGACAAAGGAAAAAGGTGAATATCGAACTACATGACCAACTCTTTAAATGGTAATTGGCAGACTTGGGCTATATTTAGATTCACAAACCCTCGGATCTGACGACAAACTCTCATTTCGATTAGATGTTGGCACCAGTGTCCGTTATAACATTGAGAACTACTCCGCAACTTCTCTAATAACTAAAGAATAGACTTGGTAGACACTACAGGTACCCAATATTCTATCCCGATTTTTTTCTAATCACTAAGCAGAAATGTCGTATTTGGAGCGATGGATCTCGAAAGATGCCATCCGCGGCATACATATCGCTCTTATCTTATTTAAATATTAATTATAATTTATTATATTTTAAATAAACTCAATTTTTTAATTTTTTGGGCCTCCAATATTCCAAAATTAAGTTATATTCCATTCAAGAACACTTCATCAAAACTTGCAGCAATTCCAAATGTGCTAAAGATTACTCCATATATTCCTTACCTCATTGGCATTGGCAACTCTATTTCCAGACGAGTTTGGCGAACTTTCGCCCACACAATCTTTAATATCGGAGCAATCATAAAGTACAAACCCGTACTGCAGACAGAAATCCAGTAAATTTTAACTAAAGTCATGGCGTAACGATTAGACGCCGTTAAGCCGTCCTTGGCTTTCTCCTCTTGCACTGCAAAACACAAGACACAGAACAAAACGGAAGAAATGTCCAATGAAATTGCCATGATTAATAAATCCCACATTACATTCATGCACTCTGTGCTGGATGAAGTAAGTGCCCGCATGGCGAATACTTGTATCCATCCATCCATGCATATGTCCTTGTCCAACGACACTCCCACTCCACAGAGGTTTAATTGTGGCATGGAGTAATTTCTACTTACATTCCTGATACATTGTCTCGAGTTTTTTCATCAGTGCGCCAAAGCGCCATTTGTAGAGGAGGAACGTTGTAATTTTTATTACGGTCAGGACATTGGTGAAACTTATACTGAGACTGGCTGTGGCCAGCTCCAGATCGTCAATATGATAAATGGCATAATTTATCATGGGCCATTGGGCCGATATGACCAGCAATAGAACACCGACGTACTTAATGTTACGCCATTTCTGCAACAATCGTGATTTATCACGTACAAAATGATGCCCCATTAAAAGCAAACACTGTCTTTGCCTCGCGAATAAGTCAATCATGGCCATGGCGACACCCGGAAACCAGCACCAGCACCACAGATACAATTACAACTTTGACCGATAAACGTTGGCAACTTTCAAGTATTTGTTGAAGTGAAGTGTTGTATCGTATCGTTATTGCCAGCCAGCACTTAGAACAATGTCCGTCATGTCAGAGCTATTTAAAGCAGAACAGTTTATTGCCAGTGAACAGTGGTTCAATTGTGAAAGCGATAGGATATCTATCTATATATTAAGAAAGTGTGGTCACATTATACATTTACGCATATCGCCTAATTGGAATGAATTATTTTTGGAAATGATGGACAGTGTTGCTGGATAAGGGTGGTACATCCCCTAGATTTAATGGGAAAGTTCTGAGAAATAGTCATTTTCATTTTGAAACGAGCTAGGATGTTTATGTTTTCCAAAGTCATTAGAAAATAAAGTTTTATAGGTTTTTTGGTTCTGCAAACCCCGATTAAAAAACTGGATTTTGTTCCCAATTGTTATCCAAATAAAGTCGCTTTTGAAGAAAATTGGAATTATTAATTGGCGTTAAGTTCGGCCGGACCGAATCTTATATACCCACCACCGCGGAGTGTATTCCACAGTATTATCGGTGGATTAGAAGCTGTCGATATTACATAGAAGTGCACTACCATATTTGGAAAATTGTGATTCTTCATTACTATAATATTAATAGTCCTCTACTGTATATAAATATTAATAGTATTATTATTAGTCAGAATCTTCAAAAATGTGCCCAAGACCGATTTTCCCCATTTGCAATTTCTTGATTCCATCTACAGCCTAAATGTCTGTACCATTTTGATAGGAAAAGTTGTAATATTTAAGATCCAAAATGTTTCAGAGTGGTATGTACACTAGAGCGTACCAGGTTACAAGTAAAACGAAAAGTTCGCCGTACACCTTCGAATATGAAGTATTATTGAAAGGTAGTTTCAAAAAATTTTTTTTATTTTTTTATGCCAAACGTAGGGGTCGCGCTTTTACATTTTTCTATATAACTTCTGCATTTATAAACGGATTTTAAAGTGTGATACATCGATGTTTTTGTCTCGACGAAAATCGACATACTTCCTTAGGAAGAGTTTCATGATTTTATGCGAGCTTTAATTTTCTGATATTAGAGTGGTACATTAGGGTAGTAGCAACTGAGATATGATGGGTAAGTACCAGAAGGGGGTGCTTGAGCTCAATGACTTTAAAGACAAAAAAATCGGCCTCGTCGAGACAAAAATATCGATGTATCACACTTTAAAATCCGTCTATAAATGCAGAAGTTATATAGAAAAATGTAAAAGCGCGACCCCTACGTTCGGCATAAAAAAATAAAAAAAAAATTTTGAAACTACCTTTCAATAATACTTCATATTCGAAGGTGTACGGCGAACTTTTTTTTTTGAGGTACGCCCTAATGTACGCACCTAATTTCATTATTTTAGCTGCAGCCGTTTTATTGGCACCAGTTTCACTCTGTTTTAATTTTGACCTTAAAAGTACGTAGACATACGAGTGCAAATACTGAATATACAGCAGTTTCATTGTTCCAAATTTATTCTATTTAGAAGATATCTTTATTTTTTGCGGAGTCGGCGATGAATATTTCAAGGTGTTGTAAACGGAATGGCAAAGTGAATATAATACATCCTTAGGTGGAGAGAATACAAATAATGTTCATTTGTTTTCTAGTTTTATGTGCTTTTTTCGATCCAGAAAAATTCATGGTGGGTAGATATGCAGGAGACAGCCACACTTAACTCTTAATAAGGGTCCGCCAAATAATTTTTTTTTTGAAAATGCTATAAAAAACTACTGAATATTTTCTCAAATTTCTTTTTTTATTTGAAAGTACAATCCTTCCGGTTAATAATGAAAAACAATTTCATTCAAATGGCTGCCTCGGCTGGCCATATAGTAGCCTACACGATCGGTCCAATTTTTAAGCACATTATCGATTGTATGCAGCTGTATTTCACCAATGGCTTCACGAATATTGTCCTTTAAAGCGTCAACTGTCTCTGGCTTGTCGGCGTAACACTTATCTTTGAGTGCACCCCACAAATAATAGTCCAACGGTGGCCAAACGACATCAGCTCTGCGGCTGATAATGCGATCTTCAAAAACAGGGCGCAAAACATCGAGTGTAGCTTCGGCTGTGTGGCACGTAGCGCCGTCCTGTTGAAACCAAATATTGCCAATATCCTCCTCTTCAATTTTTGTAAACAAAAATTCGTTCAACATGGCCCGATGACGATCGCCATTGACTGTAACGGTCACTCCTTGTTCATTTTCGAAGAAAAATGGCCCAATTATGCCTCTGGACCAAAATCCGCACCAAACAGTGACACGTTTTGGGTGTATCTGATTTTCAATGTATGCGTGCGGGTTTTCTGTGCCCCAAATGCGACAATTTTGCTTGTTTACATACAGAGCTGACGGCGCTTATCTTCTTCCAAAATCCGTACGCAACTTTCGCACACATTCTGCAACATTACCATGATTCTCAAAGTAATGTCGCAATATTTCCCAGCGTTGTTCACGCGTATACACAACCATATTCGTTCAGCGGAAGGATAAAACTAATTATCTGTCAAATCAGACATGAGCTAAGTGTTACCATTCACGAAATAAGCACTAGTTGAAAAAAAAAACGTTAAAGTGCGGACCCTTTATAAATACAAATATAAACTAGGTGTAGGGTACCACTTCGTGGATTGGGGTATTATATGACCGTTTAAGCCAAATATTTGCAATACCAAGATATAATCGAGCTAGACCCTCCTTCATATATACCGAACGGCTTAGAATCAACAACTGCTGGATGGAGTATATTCATATTGTCATTCGAATCAGAGGAGAAAATTTCCTTAACAAGGACTGAATACACCCTCAAGTATTGCAAGTATATATCTGAAATTGTCTACATATATCTATATGTATATCTATATATAATTGTCTATTAACTCGAACTTTGGCACTTTTATAGCTTGAACTAGAAAACAAATTAATTCATACTTTTATGGGTTAAAAGGCGAATAAAGGTATAAAATAGTACGGATCGAACGACAATAGCTGGAATCATATAATATTCGCAGACACATAAAATAAGAGGATATTTCAAAATTCGCATTTTTAACGGATACAATGTGAGTATACGTTCCGATAAATGTGTAATAGGGGTGGAATAGTGTTGCATGAGATTCATAGTAATAAGATTTTTATACGCCTATTTTGCGAGGTTCGGGAAAAATGTATGAACAACAAATGTGGGTGGTGATGTGTTCGCAATTGTGCGCTCATCGGGGTCAAAGATGGGTGCAAATGGGTAAAAATACACAGAAAGCGCCAAAACTACCAGGAGTTCACCATAGAGGGATTACATGCATGACTGACACCTACTATTTTTTCTTCCCCAATATTTTGAGGAGGCCGAGCATATGAGATACTCATTTTATTCCAGTACATCAGCTACTGCACAGCGAGCTTTTTTGTAAACTCTATATTGCTGATTTAAAAATTTTTCATTAACTTAAAAATTAAAGATGCAATGAATTCAACAGTATTACTGGTTCAATAGAGTGCTACGACATTACGCGCAGCTGCATTACTATACATATAAATTAGTTACAATATTTATTAACGAAAATTGTGATATATCTATATTAGACTACGTCTCGAACAAAAATTTATGTTTTAACTATCCAGGAACAACATTTGGATATTTAAACCTCAAAAAATACTTTAAACGTCCAATAATTCTTCCACTGCTTTCAAGGGTAAATTAAATAAGTTTGTACGGTGAAATTGTATCAAGTAGGTATACGTCTTATTGTAGCCACACACAAAAGCGCTTTATCACTCTAGAATCATTATATTACATCGGGTCATTGTCAAATTTACCTTGACTAGGGTATCCAATTATTCGCACCTTTAAATTATTCGATTAATGGATTATTCGAAAAGTATAATTTCCAATTAATCGATTAATATTATCAAGAGTTGTTAGATTAACCTATTAATCGAATAATTTTCCACCTCAATAAAGCATAACTATTAAGTGCTATATTGACTTGAAAAATTCAATAACATAGTGGAATATAAATCTGCAAAACACCTAGATAGATACATGGTATATTTCTGAACGAATCTGATCATATCATTTATTATTAGTTTTATACCCTACACCACTTCGTGGACTAGGGTATTATAAGTTAGTTTTCCGCTAAATGTTTGTAACACCAAGAAATAACCGAGCTAGACCCACCTTTAAGTATACGGATCGGCTTAGAATCACCAGCTGAATCGATTCAACGATGTCTGTCTGTCCGTCCGTCTGCTGTCCATCTAAGCTTGTTCGCACTCTACAGGTCGCAATTGTTGTTCAATTATCATGAAATGTGGCAGAAGTTACTTTTTGTGGCCAAGGACGATCGGTATTGAATTTGGAGGAAATCGGTTCAGATTTAGATACAGCCCCCATACAAATGTCGCTCCCGATTTGGCTTTTTCCGCTCTGGAAACCACATATTGTACCCGATTTTCTTTAAAATTGGCACAACATCTTATAATCCAACTAAAAACACTTATGGTGAAAGTGGGTAAGATCGGTTCAGATTTAGATATAGCCACAATACAAATGTTGCTCCCAACTCTTTAACCGATTTTGGCCAAACTTTACATATTACATTTCACCAATAAACATATATGGTGAAAGCGGGTCACATCGTTCCATGTTTCATGTTCCGTACAGATGTCCTTTCCTATTTAAAATTTTTTGTCAAACACATACATTTACAGGATTCAAAAATCCTTCCCGATTTCACTTTTTACCGAATGGAATTGTAGTGAGGTAGAAAGTGGGGTGTATCATATAGTCGGCTCCGTCCGTCTGTAACCTTTCCATACTTGTTTTGGAGATGGCCATATGTCCATACTTTGGTATAACCCAAATCGGATCCCATTCTGCTCTATACAGCTCTAGAAACTTCATCTTACATCAGATCTTCATCAAATTTTGCAGATCATTATATGTTTCAACTAGGAATACCTACCGTGAATGAGAAATATATAAGTGCATGTTTTGGCACAGGCCTCAAGTGTTGTTATATGCCCCTTTCAAATGTCCGTCCGATTCATCCTATTACCGCTGTATAATCTATAAAGATGAATTTATAGTAACAGTATATTTTATATAAACTACATAAAATTGCTCCATGAAATACCTGGGTTTAGTAATCAAAGCGAGGTTTATACGCAGAGAGTGGTGTAGGTGGTGTATATAGTCGCCCCGCCCGACTTTAGCCCTTCCTTACTTGTTATATATTACTAGCTTTTTACCCGGTGTCGCACGGGTTCATTCCCCCTCCACTTCGTATGCTTTAGAAAATAAAATGAGTACTAGTGTTAAAGTATAGTTTGTGTGGGTAGTACCACGCCCCTTTTACCTTGTCATAACCTAGTATAGCCATCCTCTGCCCACTGGTTACCTACATTAAAATTTTCAGGCGAATCAGTCCACCGGTTTGGCCTCCTATGCAGAACATACAGACATAATAACAAACAAACACACATTAATTTTCAAATTAATAAATTTCTTCAAATTTACGATTTAATTCACATATGTGTTTAGATATACCTTCGTTGGACCTACCCCAACCAATCTGTACGCAATTCCTTCGCCAAATAAAGCCAATTTATAATATTTTTATAGACACTTTTAAAGTCTCGCAATGTTGCCTATAGGAGTTAGTTCTATAAAATCTTTAAAAACCCTTATTTTGCTGAATATAAAAAAAATTATTTTTGTGTACATAGGTAACAAAGTTTATTCAAAAGGGAACAAACAAATTCGGTAACTTGGGTCTGCGTAGTAAGACGAAAACAAAAGTGAAGTTTTAAATTTCAATTATTTGAGTATCTTGTAATTAAAATTGTTTAGAATTTGTTCTTATTTTTATATGATTTCTTCCATAACACGAAAAACTCTATTTGCTATTCGAAGTGATATATAACAAATATTTTTTAAATGAAGAAACGATTCAAAATAAATAGTATAATGATTTTAAGAAAAATCCTGTTACTCATGTTCTGTATGAATTAGAACCCCAAAACTCTATATAAATAATATTTAGACCCATACGTCATCAAAAAGCATATTATATATTTATTAAGAAGAAAATTTGGGACATGAGAGGGTTAAAAGCATTTTGATTCTTTTTTTAGAATAACTTTTTAGTCGAATAGAAATTGTTTTATGTTTTTGATAGTAACAACTGAATGCTTTTTTTTGTATTTGGTGGTAGTTTTTTGCGTTCCTTATTTTTTTTTCACTGAACCAACACTCAGGGGATGTCCCCTATAAATGTAGTGCATTGCGTTGGTAGAAGGAAGATAAGGTATTGGAAGGAGGAAAGAGTTGTAAAGAGTTTGAAAATATTTGCTCCTGAAAACCATCTTTTGTATTAAATTTTTTCTCAAAAATTTAATCAGTGACTTCATTTTTCATTGAATAGTCAGAATTTAGGCATTTCTTCCTTCTATTTATTTTTCATAACACCTTTTACAAAATATTTCAAAAGTGACAATATTCCCATATTTAATTGTCTCTTTTAACAAGTAAGGAAAGGCAAAAGTCGGACGGAGGCGACTATATGATACATTCCACTTGCTATCCTATTACAATTCAATTCTGTAAAAAAAAGAGAAATCGGGAAGGATTTTTGTACCCTGTAAATGTATGTGTTTGACAAAAAATGTTAAATAGGAAAGGACATCTGTAAGGAACATGAAACATGGAACGATGTGACCCGCTTTCACCATGTATGATTATTGGTGAAATATAATATGTAAAGTTTGGCCAAATTCGGTTAAACATTCGGGAGCAACATTTGTATTGGCTATATCTATTTCTGAACCGATCTTACCCACTTTCACCATATGTTTTTATACCCTCCACCTCCAGGAGTATACCCCCATACTAACTTTGTCATTCCGTTTGTAACACCTTGAAATATCGACCTGAGACCCTATAAAGTATATTTATTCTTGATCGTCATAAAATTCTATGACGATCTAGCTGTGTCCGTCCGTCCGTGTATCCGTCTGTTGAAAGCACGCTAGCATCTAAACGAAAGGAGATTGAACGTTCAAATTTTCCATAAATGCGTTTATTGTCGTAGATCGGTTGGGATTGAAACGGGGCGAAATCGGCCCAAATGGAAAAATTTTCCCTCACAAGGACTAAAATACCCATCATAATCCCTAATATTTTAGAGTATTTAAGCATGTTTTTTGAATATGTCTGTTTATATTTGCTTGATATTTGGTATGTACATTCCCCTTATAGTAAAAACGTGCACCTTATTTGTAGGGGGTGAAATGGGACAAA
>CANDYM010000477.1:0-64727 GCA_947397865.1 Polietes domitor
ACCTAATACTCTAAGAATGCATTTATTTTCACATGTTTTCATAACATTCAAGCTTTAATAAATTTTGTATAAATAGCAATGCACTGCAATGTTACTGCAAATAGTATTATTCCATTCGAAATTCACCCTTCTTGTTTCATCGCCGCATGACATAAACGTTCTATCATTTGGAAGGATTATTTATAATTTTCCTGTTTCTGTTTATTCTCATCGTTGCAAATATTACACGAAGCTCCAGAATTAATGATCCCGCTATCAAAGAAAAGTCAGGACTATTTCTATTCACCATACCTCGTATAATTCTTTTCTTGTGGTAGAACAACAATTTTGTTTACAGAATAGCGTTTTGTGCTTCTTGATTATTTCTACATTATTCTTCCACATATGATTCCTTTATGTCGCCATTCTCCTCTAAGCGTAAAAAACAAACTTTACCTCATTACGCTTACCTTATAACTTAAATACTTCCTTTCATGATATTCTTGCAGGTTTTTCAAATATCAGCTGCCGTTTTACGTTATAATATAAGGTGAAGCTGATCGTCTTCCACTGCTAATGAAATGCGTTGTTGTCTTTCTTGGCCGGCTTGTGTTGTTGGCTCTTTCACTACTTAAAACTTCCCAAGCTCTTTATTTTATCAGAAACCTCTCAATTTTGTATTTCCATGTGAAATAATTTTCACTGCTGAATTTTGCCACTCATATTTCCATATCTGTTGTCATCTTTCTGTGATAATAAAAATAAAAATGTATGCTCAATTATTGTGGACGTGTGCGTCCATAACCTATTAAAAAACGCTGCGACGTATTTAATTATACTTTATTGAAAAATTTATCGACTTTACAAAGAGTTACAGCGGAAGAGAAGGATTTGAAAAAGAATAATAAGAAAACAAAAAGTCAAAAGACATATTAACATATATTAGACAGACTGTCTAATTCAGAATTTAGGATGTAATTCAAATGTAATGTATAATATTTTAATATAAGTATATGGTCTTGCTCAGGTCCAATAAAAATGCAAAATTGTTGCACGGTGTTAAAAAGTTAGCATATACTAAAATAAAACCTTTGTATTAATATAAATTATTCTTTTGTAGGAATTTTAATTATTAACAATGTAAAAAATTTAAATTTAATACATTGCTGCGTTTTGCTTTATTGGGAAGATGAGAGCGGGGGAAGATTCATCGTTACATAATATTCCCTAGCAATATGTCAAGAACGTCCGGACCACAGGACCTACGGTTTCACCTTGTTCTGAGGGCTAACTCATATCTCCCTCCTGACTATATCGTTATGAGGAAATGCTCTGTCACCAGAGGACCACAAAACTTATTTAGCCGCAAATAACACTATTGCTTCTTAAGTTTGCCAGCTTCGTTTAAGCAACCATACATGAATGGTATCATGGCCATTTGATCACAATGAAGCGCTTACGGGTTTTATGCAGTTGTTCAAGAGAGTGTTAAAAAATTGACCCAAGCTGTAATGCTATTTATTTCAGCAGGAATGCGAACATAGCGGCGTTTGTACACATACACCTGCATATGTTATTGCATTCCCTTTTGTTATGCTGAATTGGGTTTGGTTTTGTGTTGTCGCTTGTAGGCAAGGATGTGGTGGGGCTACAAGCAACAGACATCAAAACCAAAACCAGTCTTTTATGATCCGCGAATTCGAGTACGTACATGCCTTCTCCCCCAAAGTGACAAAGTGATAAAGTGAATTTCAAAAATATAATAAGTGAAATATAAAAACTATTAGACCCCCGAATGTACATACAAAAAATAAGAAATAATAAACATTGAATTTAAAAAACACAAACATTGAATTTAAAAACACAAACATTGAATTTAAACAATTACAAAATTGTACAACACAACAAATACACATATAAGTGAAATACATATATCCACGGTAACCAAACATAAAACAACAACAACATACTTAAAGACAGTGGAAAAAGGGTTGATGTACGAATGTACATATCGACATCGCCAGCCATCTGTTCTTTATAGATAGTGTCAAAAATAAGTACTTACTTATTATAAAATAGAAAACGACCCGAAAATAAGTTTGTACCAAAATATAAAAATTGTGCTATTTATCATAATCAATCAATAAAATAATTTGAAGACTTAAAAGATAATTTTGCTAACTAAAACTAAAATTGTTGTCTAATTCTAATTAATCATTTAAAGTTAATTTAAGAATTAGTCTACAGTATTAAAACAAAAATCTACCTGTAGTAAAATCATTAGAAAGTCCTAGAATAAAATTAATCCGAGCTAAAACTAACGAAACAAAAACCCAAAATCTAATTTAATATTGAAAAGCAAAACGAGTAAAGCTCGTCAATAAACATTTGGTCCATTCGAACCGTATAGTGTATTGAAAAAAAAGGACCCTGACACATAAAAAAAAACTAAAATGAGAAAAAAACCAGTGAACAAAAAAGTGCAAACAAGATAAAATAGCATTTTGATAATAAAACATAGTGGTTACGTGACACATCTTAAGGCTTGAAAATTTGGAAAAAATCAAAAGAAAATCATTTTATTTCAATTATTATAATCTCTTTTAAAATCTAGAAAAATAAATATACAAAAGGTGGTAATACGAGCAAACAAAGACACTGTGAGTTTTGAAACAAAACAAGAACAGTTACAAAAATAAGTTGATTGTACGTTACATAACGACAAATCACAAAAAATACAAATACAAAGTATATAGAAATTTTGTGAAAAACAAGGTACCGCTACAACGGTACCCAACAAACTTCAGCGACAAAAAGTTGCGCCAACTACAGCGTCAGTGACGCCAACCACATCGCGACTTTTCGCCATTTTGGACATCAGCGTTAGCAACAGAAGCCAAGGACAGACACATAGCTAAGACCCGAGGACCGAAAGAGAAGACAACAGCAACCCCAATTACATAAACAGACAAATAAGTAGTGAGTACAAAATTCTTAAATTTTATGAAAATTTAAAATTTCTCAGGTCAAAGAGAATAAAGAGTTTGGAAATTAATTTGTTTGGTTACAACATTGTGTAGCCACCTTGATATCAAACTCCAAACTTGTCTTTATGCTCCTTGACTGATATCAATTTTGTAGAATACATTGAAATTTTATTTTATTAATTAAATTAATTTTATGCGGGATTTTCTTTGACCCTTTTTTCACATCGTAACTTCGACATTGACCCGGATCGCTAGCGGGTGCTGTGCTTCACTTTTCGGATGTGCTTTCTTACGTCACAAAAATTGGGTGGGAAATTTTAAATTTTTTGAAACTTTCCGGTATCATTTTGTGGATAATTATTTAAAATTTTCCAAAAATAGAAAAATTTAGGAATTTTTTTGGTTTCTTGCGTAACAAAAATTTAACGCGAAATTTTTAAATTTTTCGAAACTTCTGTGGATAATAAGTTAAAATTTTCCAAAAATTGAAAATTTTAGGAATTTTTTTTGGTTTCTTGCGTAACAAAAATTTAACGCGAAATTTTTAAATTTTTCGAAACTTTTGTGGATAATTGTTTGAAATTTTCCAAAAATTTAAAATTTTAGAAATTTTTTGGTTTCTTGCGTAACAAAAATTTAATGCGAAATTTTTAAATTTTTCGAAACTTCTGTGGATAATTAGTTAAAATTTTCCAAAAATTGAAAATTTTAGGAATTTTTTTTGGTTTCTTGCGTAACAAAAATTTAACGCGAAATTTTTAAAATTTTCGAAACTTTTGTGGATAATTGTTTGAAATTTTCCAAAAATTGAAAATTTTAGAAATTTTTTGGTTTCTTGCGTAACAAAAATTTAATGCGAAATTTTTAAATTTTTCGAAACTTTCCGGTATCTTTTTGAGGATAATTATTTAAAATTTTCCAAAAATTGAAAATTTTGGGAATTTTTTTTTTGAATAATTATTTGAAATTTTCCAAAAATTTAAAGTTTTAGAAATTTTTTGGTTTCTTACGTAACAAAAATTTAATGCGAAATTTTTAAATTTTTCGAAATTTTTTCGGTATTTATTTATTTTTTTTGAGTTTCTATTATTTCTTATTATATTTTCGGGCCATATAAGCGGTGAATATTTTTCTTCCGACAACTACACTGAGAAAAAATTATATATTAGTTGTTGGTAAAAAAGGGAAATATACCGACATTTTTATTTACATAAAAAATTCCAAACTTAGTAAGGTCGAACAATTATTCCACTTGAAACAGAAAACAGCAGGCGAAGCTCGTGAAATAATTAGTCACGTGCCCTTGACGCACGATGGATTCGACATAGCATGAAGAAATTTAGTAAATAAACGAATGCAAGTAAACGAGCAATTGAAGACCTTGTTTAACTTGCCTTCGGTTTCTTTAGATTCAGGTTCTTCCATTCAAAAGTTGCAGCGAACAGTGAATAGTTGCATCCAAACCATGGGTACACTTTCCATAGAAACTTCGGGATGGGTACCTATACTTATTTATCTTAGTTCAACGAAACTACCTAGAAATTTTTTGGAAGAGTTTGAAAACACCTTGAGCGATTGCGCTACAATTCCGACTTGGTCAGAATTCGATACTTTTTTGACTCATAAATTCAAGACACTGGAATCGGTCGAGAATATAAAACCCAATTTCTTTAAAAATAATCAGCCTAGATCAGATTATAACAAAAAGGAAAAGAGGGTGAATACGTTTCAGACGAATATCGCATCGAAGTCGCAGGATATGGGGGGAAGAAACAATAATTATACGAATTCAGAAAATGGGCAACGATTAAAAAGAGAACAAAGTTGTCAACTTTGTAAAGCGAATCATCTCTTACGATCGTGCCCAAAGTTTTTGGAAAAGACTATAAATGATCGCATACACTTAGTGAAAATATCTCATCTTTGTTATAATTGTCTCTTACCGGGTCATGGGGTCGGAACTTGCAGAAATAATGGCAAATGCAGGAAATGTGAGAGTAAACACAACACTTTGTTACATAAGGGTAGTGAACCTAATTCATCAACATTTGAGTCACATCGCGACGACGCACGACCTAGTACCAGTGCAGCGGCGCTAACAACATTAGTACAGTCCACACCTACTTTAGAAACTCCTAGTATCACAACCCTGACCCTACAAGAGCGCATACCGTTTTCGCAACAAAATCCTAAGGACACCTTGTTATTCACTGCGGTTGTTCAAATATAATCAATGGGACAAAGGTATGATGCCAGGGCGATCATTGACCCGGGTTCACAGTCCACCTTCATTTCAGATAAGATAAAGAAGAAATTCAATTTACCAACAAAACGAAATCTTGTTCATGTGACAGGTTTAAGTCAAGCGGTATCTGAGACGTCTACTAGGGCTTGTCTTTTTAATCTTTGTTCACGTGTCAATCCTGATTTTGAATTAGAAGTATGGGCACCGGTTTTGAAGACCCTTCCTTCGAATTTACCAATACACACTTCAGATATGACTCAACATAAGGAGGCTGCTCGACTGGAACTAGCTGACCCCCGATTTTATGAAAGCCGACCCATCGATCTTCTTATTGGACTTGATATAGGACCCTTGATATATACGCTGGAGGCTTCTATGCGATCCATTGGATCTCTATTAGCGCAAAGCACAGTATTTGGATGGATCGTTGGCGGGCCTATTAGTCAAAATTATCAATCTGAGGGTCGAATTTCACTTTGCAGCACTGTTTCTATTGAAAAAGTTCTCACACGTTTTTGGGAGGTGGAGGAGACCCCAAAAAGAGTTTTGAGGTCGGAGGCTGACACTTTTTGTGAGACGAATTTTAAACAAACGACTCGGCGCAATGAAAATGGGAGATACGTAGTTACTTTGCCATTCAAATCTTGTGAAGAGTTGGGATTGTCAAGGAATATAGCAATGGCGCAATTCCATAGGATGGAAAAGAAGCTGCAGAAGGCGCCTGAGATCAAGGCACAGTACGATGCATCCATTATGGAATAATTAGAGTTAGGACATATGAGAAGAATAAACCAACATGATATAGGGAAGACCCCACACTATTATTTACCTCATCATGCTGTCATTAAGCCAGATCGGGTAACCACGAAACTTAGGGTTGTTTTTAATGCATCCAGCCCCTCCTCAAATAAAAAAAGTCTTAACGACATTCTACATCAAGGGCCAATACTTCAACAAGACTTAGTGCTACAAATTTTGAAATGGAGATTTTTTCGATATGTTTTTAATGCGGATGTTACAAAAATGTACCGCCAAATATTGATAGACCCAAGTCAAGCTCCATTTCAGAGGATTCTCTTTAGAAAGTCGCCGAACGAACCTGTGGAAGATTTTGAACTTTTGACGGTAACGTTTGGAGTTAATTGCGCGCCGTTCCTCGCCATTAGGACACTTCTGCAACTTGCTGAAGATGTTGAAGACTCGCACCCCCTGGCCGCATATATTATTAAACAAAATTTGTATGTTGATGATGTGTTGGCGGGAGCACATACGGTTGAGGAGGCAGTCATAGCAAGAAAGCAACTAGTAGCGGCCCTGGACTCAGCAGGGTTCGAGCTTAGGAAATGGACTTCGAATGACCCACACGTACTTCAGGACCTACCTCCAGACACACTTCTTCCAGTCAATTGGTTAGATCTATCTGAGGGATCATCGACAAAGACACTAGGAATCCGTTGGAATATTTCCAGTGATTCGTTCACTTTTGCTTCACCTCCCATTGATGAGAAAATAACACACACGAAAAGATTAGTACTTTCTACGATTGCTAAGTTTTTCGATCCTTGTGGATGGCTGGCTCCAGTCATATTGATAGCGAAGTTAGTCATGCAGCAGGTCTGGCTGGATCAAATCGATTAGGATGATAGTTTGAAACCAATTACTAATATTAATTGGCAAAACTTTATAAAAACTTGTCCATCAATTGATACTGTGTCCGTTCCTAGATGGGTCCAGTTCAGTCCTTCTAGTTCCATAGAAATTCATGGTTTTTGCGTCGCGTCTGAGAGGGCCTATGCTGCTACGTTATACGTTCGGGTACATCATACGAATAAGAGTACAGACACTTTTCTCCTGGCAGCTAAAACAAGAGTAGCCCCAATTAAGAAAATTTCATTACCCCGATTAGAGTTGTGTGGAGCGGTCCTCTTATCCAAGTTAGTCGCTGCAATAATTCCCCAGCTTCGAATTTCTAATTTTTCGACCCACTACTGGACTGACTCAACAATCGTTTTGGCATGGCTTAAAAAACCACCTTGTTCTTGGAGCACCTTCGTCGGAAATAGAATATCTGATATTTTGGAGAATGTTGGAAATGAGAGTTGGCAACATGTGGACTCAGAGGATAACCCAGCCGACGTCGCGAGCCGCGGATGTTCTCCAAATGATCTGAAGGCTCATACTTTGTGGTGGCACGGACCTCAATGGCTGAAATTTCCCAGGGAGCGTTGGCCAAGATGTGAAATTCAAGAGGACACCAATTTAGAGGCAAAAACAGTAAAAGTATTTGCAACAACGACCTGTGACGACCCTTTACTTCGGTTCTCTTTTTTGTCTAGGGCGTATAGGGTTTTAGCATATGCTCTGCGGTTTTGGCGAAATACAGGTTCAAATAGAATGCAAGGCCGAACAGCATCATTGGAAATTTCGGTTGATGAAATACAGGATATAAAGGCTCGATTAATAAGATCAACTCAAAAACACTATTTTGCCCTGGAATACAGCGCCTTAGCTAAGAAGATTCGAATCTCGTCAAGTAGTAGTCTTTTTACTCTAAACCCTTTTCTAGATGCAAAGGGTATAATTAGGGCAAATGGCCGTTTAGTACAGTCGCCGGCGTTAACATACGACGAACGGCATCCAATACTCTTACCGTATGACTCAAGAATGGCTCAATTATTAGTGGAATTTGTACACAAGATTACAATTCATGGGGGAATCAACTCATGACTCGAGTACTTCGCTCAGAATTTTGGATATTCAGGTTGAAACCCTTAGTTAAGAAGGTCATTCATAATTGCCGAACTTGTTTGTTGTACAGGCAGCGGACACAAAATCAAATCATGTCCTCTCTTCCACCAGAACGTACTATAATTACAAGACCTTTTTTAATACCGGAGTCGACTTCGCTGGCCCATTTAGCATCAAGAACTTTACTGGATGAGCCTGTTTGATTACTAAGGGGTATGTTTGCATATTTGTGTGCTTTTCTACTAAGGCCATCCACCTAGAGGCCACCAGCGATTTGTCGACTCAGTCATTTCTGGCAGCTTTCTCTCGTTTCATAGGTAGACGTGGTTACCCAGCTCGAATGTATTCATATAATGGGACAAATCTTGCTGGAGCGGCGGAATTGATTCGAAAGGATAGGATAGACTTTATGAAAAGTCTCCAGAATACCACAATTCAGACGAATATTCACCAAAATCTTGATTGGAAGTTTATTCCTCCTGGCGCGCCTCATATGGGCGGGCTTTGGGAGGCCGGGGTCAAATCCTTTAAGACACATCTAAGAAAATTGATCCCACATATGAATTTTACGTTTGAAGAGCTTTCTACAATTTTGGCCCGCATTGAAGCTTGCTTTAACTCACGACCTTTAAGCCCCGCTAGCGATGACCCAGCTGATTTATCTCCGTTGACCCCAGCTCATTTTCTCATTGGTGCTTCCATGCTAGCTCCGGCTGAACCAGATATTTCCGATGAAAACTTGACTCTTGCCAATCGTTGGAAACGCTTGAAGATAATTTCACAACATTTCTGCCATCGATGGAAATCTGAGTATCTGAAAGAGCTTCATCGTAGGTATAAATGGAAGTACCAAGAAGAAAACATCAAGGTTAATGATTTGGTAGTCATAAAGGATGAACGATTACCTCCGACTGAATGGAAGTCGACCAAAATATACGCGTTGTAGACATACGGACCTCAAATGGTATAATAAGTCGACCTATAACAAAGACAGTCAAATTACTTTCGGACTGACTAGGCGTTTCCTTTCCATCATTTACCAAAATCACCACTAATCTATTTTTTGTGTACTTTTAGTTATGGCTGCTTACTTACCACGCCAAAGCCGGTCTGTCGAGCGTGGCCCTCAACCAAATGTAAGGCCAGGCATCTCTGCAGACCGTCACCTCAACAATCGACCCAACGACCAGCATCAACGATCTGGACATCGACCCGTGCATTGGCAATATTCGTGTGGGCTTTGCCAAGAGGATCATGCCCTAAAGTCGTGCCACAGGTTCTGCAACATGACTCCTCAAAAGCGGTATGAGGTGGTCGAGCGGCGTGGGTATTGCCGAAATTGTCTTGCCCGAAGTCATCTGGCTCCCGATTGCCCAAGCCTGACCGGCTGCCGAGGAGGTGATGGACGGCATCACACCATGCTTCATGGGGCTCCGCAGCTGGAAATTTCTTTGCGACCGACCATCCCAGACGAGCCGATTTATAAGAGGTCGACAGTCTTTATCCCGACGGCTATGGTGCGCGTTGCGGATTTAGACTGTACGATATGGTCGTCGGTGAGAGCTCTGCTTTGCCAGTCAGCGGTGGTTACCAAAATTGCCTATTCAACATTCACTCGACTTGGGCTTGCGGCATTTTGGTACAAAAATCACCGATTTACCACCTTCAAGCTCAAGTCGAGGCACGACACCAGCTCGCTGCTGTTGCAGGTGGATGCGATGATTACGGATGAGCTCCCTCGAAGACCCTATTCCGAGGCAATAATAGACGACCCAACCACGGATTTTGAAAAGCATACGATCGCCGATGTGGACCCCTGCTGCAACACACCAATAGATTTGGAGCTTGGTGGCGATGTATTTGCTTGTTTACGGCAGAAAGGCATAATTGCTACAGGACTGGGGGCGGTTGATGCCTACCAGTCCCGTCTAGGCCATGTGTTCGCCGGCCCAACAACATTGAGGCGAAATCAAATTTAAATAATGTATAATTTTTATAATGTATATAATGTATAATGTATATAATGTATTGTAATCACTGAGTCACGGGGGGGGAGAATGTTCAAGAGAGTGCTAAAAAATTGACCCAAGCTGTAATGCTATTTATTTCAGCAGGAATGCGAACAAAGCGGCGTTTGGACATATACACCTGCATATGTTATTGCATTCCCTTTTGTTATGCTGAATTGGGTTTGGTTTTGTGTTGTCGCTTGTAGGCAAGGATGTGGTGGGGCTACAAGCAACAGACATCAAAACCAAAACCAGTCTTTAATGATCCGCGAATTCGAGTGCGTACATGCCTTCTCCCCCCAAAGTGACAAAGTGATAAAGTGAATTTCAAAAATATAATAAGTGAAATATAAAAACTATTAGACCCCCGAATGTACATACAAAAAATAAGAAATAATAAACATTGAATTTAAAAAACACAAACATTGAATTTAAAAACACAAACATTGAATTTAAACAATTACAAAATTGTACAACACAACAAATACACATATAAGTGAAATACATATATCACGGTAACCAAACATAAAACAACAACAACATACTTAAAGACAGTGGAAAAAGGGTTGATGTACGAATGTACATATCGACATCGCCAGCCATCTGTTCTTTATAGGTAGTGTCAAAAATAAGTACTTACTTATTATAAAATAGAAAACGACCCGAAAATAAGTTTGTACCAAAATATAAAAATTGTGCTATTTATCATAATCAATCAATAAAATAATTTGAAGACTTAAAAGATAATTTTGCTAACTAAAACTAAAATTGTTGTCTAATTCTAATTAATCATTTAAAGTTAATTTAAGAATTAGTCTACAGTATTAAAACAAAAATCTACCTGTTGTAAAATCATTAGAAAGTCCTAGAATAAAATTAATCCGAGCTAAAACTAACGAAACAAAAACCCAAAGTCTAATTTAATATTGAAAAGCAAAACGAGTAAAGCTCGTCAATAAACAGCAGTTGTTTTTGGAATTATGACAGGTTAACGGGTGTTGTCTTTATTTCCATCGTTACCAGATTCGTCTGAACAAAAATTGGGTTTCTAATGAAATTTTGAGGGTTTGATATTTGAGTAAGAAATCCAAGTAATTCTATGAAATTGTCTTTTGTAGAATATACTAATATATTTTTTATTGCTTTATTTACCTGCGAAATGATATTGAAAATGTACAGCCTCGGATTCGAAGGTTATTTTGTATCTCTCTTTAACCGTTTTGATTGTTTTGTGGTGATAGGTAGTATAGCTGAAATGATATTGACCAGTAGTGAATTAATGGCTCCCTTGGGTGTATCAGTCTTGCGTTGCGTGCGTTTGCTTCGTGTTTTTAAAGTAACAAAGTGAGAACCTCGCTAATTAATTATATTTTTATTAACACAACTTCATAATATAATATAGTATTCAGCTCTGTAGTTTCGTTATTGTATTTAGAACTTTTCGGATTTTTTTGCTGTAGCTATCATATGGGAACACAGAAAAATTACAATAAGTCGATGTTGAGAATAGTACCAAAAATACTGCCTTTGGGAACTTATGCATCCGAGTTATTGGTAAAGGAGCCTTTAAATTGAATTGGAACTTATCCGGAAGAATGTTGCCTCTGTATCACAATGAATATATATATATGTAGAAAGACAATTTTGGGGACACGCAAAAACACCCATTTTTATTGCATATTAATATTTAGTATAGTATTTTTTTTCTAAATATACCGACTTTTCTAACAAAATCTGAACAAATCTGTTCTCACACCTATTTTTGATTATAAAGACAATTTTAAGGACAGTGATAATCATAACGTTAATTTTGAAACCGAGTGCCCAAATAAAGCACTACGATTGTAAATAATATTGTTGCCATATTGTTCTCATTTTTGGGTGCGTTGACTTTGATATTTGGCTAATTGTCAGCGAGGTTAGTGATGTGTAAAATGGTTGCTTTCGACTACTCAATACTACTCCATTGTCCTCAATTGTGTACTAGATACACAACCTATTAGCGAAAAATGTCTTACGCAAAATACAATTTGTGACCGTGTATCGCAAAATACGTTAAGTGCAATACGTTTTGCATACTCGTTAGTTGACCCATGAATGCTTTGCGCAAATATTTTGTGTTCTCACTAATGACAAAATTGTATTGTTTTGATTTCTTTTTCGTTCTATTGGAACTAGTATGTATTCCTTTTTTGACGTTTGTTAGCTTCAAAAAACTTTGGTGTGCGCTTAAGCACACTTTACATTACCCGAACCACTCAAAAAAAAGACAGGTCGCGAAATAAGTCGCATAGTGCAAATGAAATCACACTATTTCGAGGGATGATCACACGGAAATTTTGACAGTATGTTCGATTTTTTCAGCTTTTGAAATTTTGCAAAAACTCTACACTATTTGGCGATCGGGGTTAAATTACACGAGGCAAACAAAGGAAATAAGAAATAAAGTAAACAAAAATTAAAACAGCGTGTTAAATGTTTTTAATTTAATGTGTTTTAATTTCGCACAATTATTGTTTGATATATTTAAACGCGAGAAACAACTTTTGATGTGATTTTCTAACATACATAATATATGCCACTGATGGACAGAGTTGTGTTCTACACAATTCGCAGTCTTAATTTTTGCAATTCGATGTAATGTCGAAAACTAGACATGATTTACAGATCTAAAAATAAAAGGAAAATAAAAAGGTGACGTTTGTTAGCTTCCAAAAGCTTTGGTGTGCGCTTCATTATAAAAATAGAAGCTGATGGACAGGGTTGTATTCTCCAGAATCCTTAAAGTCTCACCGTATTTATCAACTGTAATTAGGTAAGTGACATCTGGTCAATTCTCACCAGATTATTTTTTAAATCCAGAAAAAATGGTACAATTTTCAATGTCGATTTAGTTTGTTTTCGCATGCAGTCTGTAAAGCTATTTCCGAATTCGCGTAATGATAAGGTCGATTTTCAAATGTCAAATTTGTATGGGATCTGACATTTGTAAATCGTCCTTGACACTTCAACTACATTTCGCATGCAATGTGACAGGGCTATAACATTACGTGATCCAGTCGAATAGCCTTGTCATACTGCATGCAAAATCTAGCAGAAATGACATAAGGTCGATTTTCAAATGTCAATTTTTTGTATCTGACATTTTTAAATCGACATTATGTCATTTCAGCTAAATTTCGCATGCAGTGTGACAATGCTATAAGCAAAAACACACGATTTCGAAGGAGGATCGCACGTACATTTTTAAAGTCTGTTCGATTTTTTCAGTTTTGTAAATTTTGCAAAAACTCTGCAAAATGCAAAATATTTCGCTTTACGCAAATATTTTATGTTTGAAATGGCATTCAAATATGCGCCCAAAATCCACATTGACCAGATTTATTCTGTCAAACTCCAAATAAAATAATTTCAAAGTGTGGAATAAGTAGATTTTGGATGTAAATCCCAACACACTATTTAATATAACAATAAAAAGTGTGAATGTCATAAATGTCATAGTGTTACAAATTTACACTGCTTCAAAAAAAACAACGCAATTTTTATTGCAAGTACCATGCGTACATACAATTCAGTAATGACAGTGTTGTTTTGATTTACTTTTCGTAATATTGGTACTTGTATGTATTTCTTTTATTTTCTTTCTGTACGAGCGAAAAATTGATTAGTGATTCCTTATAGTGATTCTTAAGCTACGGTTTGTCAATTGGTTTCTCTCCTGTCTCCGCCACTTGAGCCCATGAATGCTGTCCTCGGCCTACGAGACGGAGAAGACGTACTCGATATCGACTAAATTGTTCACGCAATTAGCAAACTTTTCACATAAAATTGCATCCATGGCAAATTTTCGTACTTTTCTGTTATAAAGTCTTTGAGCCCGTCAAAAAACGTAAAGAACACTTGAAACGCCCACTCTAATTTTTGCCAAATTCTTGAGTTTATCTTGTGAATGCCACAAAATTACCCAGAAAAACAATATTTCCAAAAATCTCGGAGTTGGGGTCTTTTACCAGGATACCACGTAAATTTTTATATCAATAAAATACTGGGACTAGTGTAATTGGGGTCTATTGTCAGGAACCAATTAATTTTAACAACAATAATTGTGTTGAGCCGTAAAATTTGGACGATAAACTTTTCCAGCAGCAAAGTCTATTGTCTCGCAAGGCAACATTTTGTTAAAAAAATTTCTATTTTGTATTGTATTATAAAATTTGTATTATAAAATTTGGCCGATAAACTTTTCCAGCGGCAAGAGTCTATTGTCTCGGAAGCCAAATTTTGTAAGAACGTTTTTATGTTGATCCAAAAAGGAGTGTCTCAGAATGTAGTATTATAAATTTTGACCGATAAACTTTTCCAGCGGCAACAGTATATTGTCGCGCAAGTAAAATGTTTTTGTTAAAGTTTTCCAGCGGCAACAATCTATTGTCTCGCAAGTCAATTTTTTTTTTTGTTAAAATTTTTTGACCGATAAACTTTTCCAGTGGCAAAAGTCTATTGCCTCGCAAGCGAAATTTTGTTAAAACATTCGGATTATTCTCACAAAAATTTCTTCCATAGAATTTCAACCAGTAATTTCCTCTTTTTCTTTCTACAAATCCTAATTATTTTTCCTTAAAAAGGTTGTATTTAGGGTCTGCGGTACTAACAACGTAAATTTCCACCAAATCACGAAATTTTAATTTTGTGTAGTAGTTGCTGACAAGTAGCAACGACGAAAAATTTCAATCGAACTAAGAAATTTTTTACTTTTTGTAGTTAGTTTCATTTGCCATCAACGACGAAAAATTCCTATCAAAGTGGGATTTTTTTTATTTTTTTGTAGTTAGGCTCATTTGCAAACAGCGACGAAAAAATTTCAATTAATTTTTTTTAATTTTTTATTTGCCAACAGCAACGAAAAAATTTCAGTCAAATTAAGAAATTTTTAATTATTTTTTTTTTGTAGTTAGGGTCTTTGGCAGGCGGTTATGACAGTATTCCAAGAAGCAAGATAACTTTCCGCAAAAATTTTCCAAAAAAAATTGTCAGCGCAAAATATCGTCAATGTCAAGGAGTAGCTATGGGGACAACCAAAGACGGCGGTTTTCCTCAATATCCAGAGAATGTAGTAATATTTAATAAATCCGATAAATTTAGACTCATGAAGGGGGATCGCGGCAAATAAGTGTCAAATAATTTTCCACATATAATAAGTTTGTTGCAAATCTACCAAGAAGAAATGAACGTGACAACTAACCAAGAGCATACAGGGTCATATCGCTTTGTTAAACAACAAGACTTTCCTTCAATACGATAGTATGAGACGGAGTCACAAAAGATCGAGCACCCTCTAGTCTTCTCTGGTTGTTGCGTGATATAAAATAATGTAAAACGGGACTTACTACTTGTTGTTCACGGTTTGTGTATGGGTGGGTGTGTATGTGTGTGTTGGGTACCTGCCGTTGTTCTCAGCGTCCCTCTTGTTGCTAGGCGGGTTTTTTGAGAACGCTGCTGCTGTTGATGCTGTTAATGCGGTTGTTCACGTTAACCGTTGCTACGGTAGTTTGTTGTTTCCAAAATTGTGTACCGTTCTTTCGCGCTTTGTATATTTTAACCGGGGATAAGATGGTTATTTTGATCTTGTTTTATGTAAATGTTCACCAAAAAACTCACAATGTTTCTGCACTTTTTTAATATTTAAAATCACATTCGGTTCGTCAAGACCCATAATATGTTGTGTAGAACCTTTTTTGTTTTATACTTAGTTTTGATTTTTTTGGATTTTAACGCACTTGTTCATTTATGTTTTAAATTCAAGGTTTTGTATTTTTGTTCTAGTTTTCTTTCTTTTACATGTGTAACTTAAAGAAAGTATAAGTAGAATTTAGGAATGGTAGTTCAATTTAGTAGTTGGGTTATGTTAAGTAAATTTAAGTAGCGAAATTACAATTTAGAATTAAGTAGATAATTTTAGCTAATTCATTTGTTTTTTTATATTTACATTTTTTGCCCACGCTAATGTATATGTGTACATGCAAATACTTGTTTTTTGTTATTTCAAATAGTTTTAACGTTAACTTTATGTTAACTTTTTAACTTAGATCACTTTGTCACAGGAGCACAGCGGTTGGACGGGTTGAAGAAAGAAAATCGAATGATAGATTTATTCTTGCTTGAATACCGCTTGTATGTATGTACATGCATGTACATATATACATGGCCTTTCAGATACACTATAGTGGTTACGAAGAGTTTAGCGCAATGCTAAACAGGTACTACCAGTTTATTTCACTCATCTACGAGTATTAGGTATCGGACACACCAAAGCTTGCGTTTTTACGCCACTCCATGAAAAATAAAAGTTGTTTCAAACGCGTCTGAGTGCTTCATTACAAAAAGAAGCTGATGGACAGGGTTGTATTCTTCAAAGTCCGTAAAGTCTTACCGTATTTATTAACTGCAATTAAGTATGTGACATCTGGTCAATTCTCACCAGATTATTTTTTAAATCCAGAAAAAATGGTACAATTTTCAATTATTGTGTGGTTAGTGTAAACGCAGGAAACAACTTTCGATGCGATTTTTTACATGCAGACAAATATTTTATGCTTGAAATGACTTTTTATTGCGATCAAGTGTGCGCCCAAAATCCACATTGACCAGATTTATCCTGTCAAACTCCAAATAAAATAATTTCAAAATCTGGAATATGTGGATTTTGGGTGTAAATCCGAACACACTATTTAATGAAACAGTAAAAAATGTGAATTTTACGCTGCCTCACAAAAACGACGCAATCCTTATTGCAAGTATCATGCGTATATACAATTTTTAGTAATGACAGTGTTGTTTTGTTTTGATTTATTAAGTAATATTGGAACTTGTATGCATTTCTTTAAGTTCAAATTCAAGTGTTCGTGACGACGTAGTATTTGTTTACAAAGTACATTTTTATGTTTGGAGTTATATCGAAAATTTATTTTCTGTGATGGATTTTGGATAGTTGACCATTTAATAAATTGTGTGTAGGTGTTTGTAATTTAAAAAAACAACGATGTTGTGTTGTTTTTTTAATTTTGTATTTAAAATTTCCCAATATTTCGATTGACTTCGTCAATCATCTTCAGGGGTGTCACTATAAAAACAAATATTTTTTACATTAAATATACAAAAACACAACAATTATTTTATGACAATAATTACATTTATGAATATAAAGTATAAACGACAGTAACTTTTCCGCACAACCAGTCTTTGTTAACTAAATTATTTTTGTTTACATTTATGCTTTTTAATAATGTGTCTGCATATGTGAGCGCATCCGTCTGTGTCAGTTGTGTAATTTATTCTCTTGTCAGAGGGAACATCAATTATGTGTAAAGTTTCAAGAGTCTATCTGCGTTTGTAGTTGTTCTCTTGTGCTAATATTTTTACATCCTCGAAATTCGGCTTATGACCCGTCAAAGTACAGTGGGCAGCCAGAGCGGTTTTTTGTTCTAGTGGTCTATTTGTTGCTTTTTGGTCAGATTTATGCGAAGAAAGTCTTGTCTTTAATTTAGTCTTAGTGGTGCCAACATATACCTTTTCGCATAAGTTGGACTTGTCCCCGTTGCATGCAATTTGGTAAACTACGTCCGATTTATCTTAATTTTTTAATCTAGACTTTATCCTGCTAAAAAGCTTATTGACTGTAACATGCGTCTTAAGTGCTAATTGGTATTTTTCTTTATCGTATAAATTTGAGTGGCGAAATCTTTCAGAAAACCCCGCTACATATGTAAAAGATTTGAATATTTTGTCGTTTTCTTTGGTGTCTGTTGTGGTATGCACTTTTTCCGAATTTACATTTTTTAATAAGTCTGCTATTGTTTTTGTGGGAAAGTCGTTCTTTTTTAGTATATCCTTAATTTAAGTATATTGGCTTGGTGAAATTCTGCGTCACTTATAGATATTTATTTCGCTTGGACGACAATGTCTACATTACATGGACAGAGTTGCTTTCTCAACTATTTGCTTGCATTTTTGTGAGCGAACAGAACTAAAAAACGCAGTACAGTCCATTTAGCTGCACTTCTTTTATTGACTTCATCGAATTCGGTACATTAATGCTTTATAAGACACACAAGCAGTTTGCGCAAAAATATGTAACGCTCCTCAAATACTCTAATATTTGGTGTGTTTAAAATGGCCTTATATTGCGTTCAGATATGAGCCCAAACTTCACCGCATTTCACCTGTGAAACTTAAATTACAATTTTTGTAAATTCCGGAAAATTTGATTTTGGGTGTATATCCGAACACAATATTAAATGATTTATTAAAAAAGCAGAATGCGGGGTTTCATAAGAAACAGTGTGATACACTTTCCGCGCTGCATCACAAAAACAATTTAATTGCATAGAAATCTCACGTACATATAAATGTCCTTCGATGACAGGATCGCATAAACCCACTTTTATTTAGGACGTAGCTTAAAAGTAATCAGCAAAGTTGGGTGTTATCAACTATGCCATAGCCAACTTCTCTAACCTTTTTGCTAAACTTCCTTTTCGCTTTAGCTGCTGTATTGATCGGAGGTGGATTCTCCGATAATTGTTCCGGAAAATTATTTCAATAAGAATTCGAAGGCATCCAGACTTTAATTAAATAAAAGGTAAGTTTAAATAAAATATAAAGTTAATATTAATATTTATTTTAGGTTTTTTTCTTTATATTTAATTGTTTTATATTATTTACACCAATTGTATTTACTGGCATCAGCAAAGGGATCGTACAGCTGGACTGATCAGAGGTGCATTTTCCGAAAATTGTTCCGGAAAAACTATACCAATTATAATCCGAAGGCATCCCTACTTAAATTAAATAAAATGTAAGTTGTAATAATTTATAAAGTAAATATTTATATTTATTTTGTATTTTGTCTCAACATTTAATAGTTTTTTCTTAGATTTTACAATGAGTTTTTTTTTCCATCACCTCAGGTAAGTTTATAATTTGGGTATTCACTGAAATTGATCTGAGATTTTATTGTTTAATTGTAGAAAAATCTTTATAAGATTTCTGTGTATTTCAAAATTATCAACATTAATTTTTGTATAGGCAAATATTTTTTGAGATTTTATTAGTAAATTTGGAAATATATTTGCATATATAAATTTGGCTGCACTAAATTAATGTTGATAATTTGGATATACTCCGAAATATAAAATTTTTTCTAAAATTTGGCACTAAAATCTTATACCAATTTCATAAAAATCTAAAACAACTAAACTTTGAAGAATATTTAAAAAAAATCATATTATCAACTGGAATATTATTTATTCTTCACTTGTATGCATTTTTATAATATTTTAGTGCTCAATATTCCGTTAAATGCTTATGAAAATGTATCTTTATTGAACACTAAAATTTATTATATATTATATTGTGTTTTAATGAAATTGATTTGAAATTTTAGTGCTGAACTGTGAAACAAATTGTAATTTAGGCTAATAATGGGTGATTTTTCAGCTATTATCTTTTTGGCAACACTGGTTTAAACAGCTGACGCACGTTCCGTGTTTTGTTTCACTGTCAAACATCTTAAGTTTGGTCTATAATTTAACCATGAATCGTCTTACAAACGAACAACGCTTGCAAATTATTGAATTGTATTATCAAAATGCGTGCTCTGTTAAGAAAGTTCATCGCGCGCTTCCATTTTATGGTCAGTTTAATCGACCCACTGAAGCGGCTATTCGGGCTATTGTGACTAAATTTCGCACCAAATTTACATTGTTGGACATTAAACCACCAACACGCTTACGTAGAGTGCGAACTGAAGAAAATATCGCAGCTGTATCGGCCAGTGTTAATGATGACCATCAATTATCGATTCGTCGCCGTTCGCAGCAATTGGGCCTCTGTTACTCAAAAACGTGGAAATGACAAAATTGGATTAAGCGGATGAACCATTGGAGGCGCAGTCAAGGTCAACATTTGCATGAAATAGTCGTCAAACATTAAATTATATGGACCGTACTATCGATTCAAATAAAGATTTCATGAATTTTTCTGAATTTTATGTGTTTTTTTGCAAAACTTTCCTATAGCTTTTAAAAAATCACCCTTTACAAATGACAGATTTCAAAAATTCTGGATAATTTAATTTTTCCTGATGATATGAAATATTATGACAATTTAGCACTAAAATCTCATCTCTAGTGAACACTAAAATATCATAAAAATGCATACAAACGAAGAAGGCTGATTTTTTATTAAGATAGATAAATTGCCAGTTCGTAATTTGGGTATCCACTGAAATTTTATGAAATGTACTTCAAAGTTTACATGGAATAGACGTTGTTTAAGTTATTTTATGAAATTGATTTGACATTTTAGTGCTAAATTATTTTCATAATATATCAAATAATCAGAAAAAATTAAATTATATCCAGGATTTTTGAAATCTATCAATAGTAACATAATGTAAAATTTAATGATATTTAAATTTACAAGCAAATTTAATGATAAAAAATTTCAATGGATTTCTAAATTTTTAACGGAATTTACATTTAGTCTTTTATGAAATTGATTTGGGATTTTAGTGCTAAATTGCAAATTGTTATAATATTATATATTATATTGTGTTTTAATGAAATTGATTTGAGATTTTAGTGCTAAATTGTGAACGAAATTGTTGTAATATTATATTGTGTTTTAGTTTATATCAATCAATGTGAGTGATAAAATTTAATGTATAATTTGAAGATACTTTGAAATGTTCAATTTTTTGAAACTGAAATCTAGTTTTGTATGAAATTGGTTTTAGATTTTAGTGCTAAATTGTGGAAACTTTGTTATAAAATTTCTAATTATAAAACAATTGAATCTAATGATCAGAAAAAATTAAATTCAGTTGAAAATTTTGAAATCTATTGAAATTTTAAAAAGTTTCTTCAAGTTTTACATTAAGTAGTCATTTTGTTTTAGTTTTTATCAAACAATGTGACCCATTATCAAATGGTACAACAAATTTGCACCAAAGCATAATATGAAACTGTTTTGAAATGTATCTTAAATTTTACAAGTTTCCGGTGTTTTAGTTTTTGACTATTTTCTGGCATTTTATTTTGGTAAAAATTTGTTGTTGCATTGGTTAATCTCTCTCTTAATGTAAAATTTGAAGATAATTAAAAAAATATCAATGAATTTCAACGGAACTTAAATTTATTTTTTTTATGGAATTGATTTGAGAGTTTAGTGCTATATTGTAAAAAAGTTATTATAATATTATATATAATTACTTTCCACCACAGCTTAATATGAAACTATTTTGAGATTTCAGTGCTAAACTGGTATTTTATTTAACTATAAACACATGCAGCCTTCTTCGATGTTAAAGAATCAAAACAATAAATTGTCGATGTTTTAGTTTTTGTTTTTTCACTCCCAATTTCTACTACAAACGTTAAACGTCCATATGTACGGACGGACATGTGCGACAACGACATACAAACATACTGTCAACTGTCTTGCTAAACACATGTAGACATAAATGTCAGATGTCGCTTTCCGATTTTACCTACAGTTTTAAGTAGACCATAATCATGCTCTATATCTCCACCACGGCAAGTCCCGCTCCAAAGCTACACCACATCCACACAGAGACATTATTATGAACTGTTTAGAGTTAGACAAGCGACAATCGATGATGCAGCACAGAGTCCATAATTTACGCTGCGTTGGTTGATTGGTCGGTCGAACGATCGGTGATGACCATTTATTTAATCAATTGTCATTTTTAATAAATCGCTAAAATATTGTTTATTACTCGGACTTGTTCGGTTTGCTCCTACGGAGCTACAACTGTCCTTAACTATTGCGAATAGTGTTTTCAAACAGCAAAACAAGTGAACTAATTAGATGAGTTTGGGCATGTAAAACGATTAGATGATCTACAATTTAAGAGAGGGAGCATGATATGACCCATTGTAATGAGATAATGTCATTTTGGACAAAAATTATTTTTTCAATATTCATACTTTTAGAGGGGATAAAACGACAACAGGTAGAAATGTGAAATTCGGTTTATAAGTACATCTAATTACATAGACTTGTAAAATAATTGAATATTTCCAAATTCGAACTTTCGAAAGAAAAGAGGGATAAATTATACGATCATACAGCTAAAGTTAAAATCATGAAATTCGATGTGTACACTGACTGCGTAGATGTGTATACCTGCCTGTGTAGACACATAAAATAAAATAATTTTAGAAATTACTACTTTTGAGGGGAAAGTGCCGGAAGGGAATACAAATGGTACCAACGAAACGGTTGTAGCTAGAACAAAGAAATTTAATTTAATATTTATTCAATATCAATATATATGGCACTATCACTTTAATTTTATATGAATCAATAGTTTCGTTCTCACCAACATTTTTTATATTAGGTTGGGTCACCGGCCATAAAAATAAATAAAATAATTTCCAGTCACCCCCCGGAAATAAAGTTTGGATTGTGTAATGATGATTTGAAAAATATTTCGTTCATAAAGTAATTTGTCCATTTTTATACCCTCCACCTACAGGATGTGGGTATATTCACTTTGTCATTCTGTTTGTAACACCTTGAAATATTCAACGGAGACCCCATAAGGTATATATGTTCTGTGTCGTGGTAAAATTCTAAGATAAAAATGGTACCAATGATACGACAACATCTAGAAACAAGAAATTTAGAATGAACATCTCTCTAATCGCGTTCACACGTAAACTGGATGGTAGATAGTATCCATCGGAGGCAAGTAATTTAAGAAAAAGAAAAGCTACGAGCAGAAAACGAGCAAAGACTATCTGTAAGGCAACTCCACAAGAAAAAATGATGCTGTATTCGACGTTAAAATAATCTCAAATCTCCTACTATAGGAATTCCACTGGCAATAGAAAAATACGGTAACACAAGCACAAAGTCTCCAACTACGGCAATTCCAATAAAAAAGAATTTAACGCCAATTCAAAGTCTCAGCTGAAAACAGAAAAATGCGTTAACACAAGCCCAAAGCCTCCAACTATAGCAACTACACTGGTAGCAGAAAATCAAATCTATAACTGCGGCAACTCTGCGGACAAATGAATGAATTGAATTAAATATGAACACAGATATTACGCAAATATAATATGTTGTTCACAGAAATCTTAAAGAAAATATCATAGCAAGTACTTGTATTTCGGAAGTACATTCAATACTGAATGTGTCTTCAACCGGTTCACCTTCGTCATCTTTTTTACAGTATATGCAATCTTAAACTAATCAGCATTTTTAATTAGATTACTCACTCTTTATAACAAATGGTATTGTATACTGTTTAGCATTGCGCTAAACTTTTTACGAGCACTGTTGCTCAAAGTTAAATTTCAGCACGGTAGCCAAAAGGGCCTGTGTGTAATAATATGTACATGCATGTACATAAACGCACACACGTACACACATGTCCTGGAAGCTACCTGCTAGTTGTTTGTTTTTCTTTGTGCCTGCTGAATATCGTTTGGCTGCCGCGACGGGGAAGCCAAGACGATGTTCAAGCAGGACAAGGCAGATTATTCTCGTTTTGTACTTTCAACCCGTTCGACCGTGACTGAGTGAAGATAATAGTTAAAAAGGTGTCAATTATAATAACCCTATGCAAGTGAAGAAAATATTTATATTTAAAAACTTAAAAAGTTACAAATTAATTTAACATTTGAGCTACTTATAAACTTAAATTAAATTGAACTACAACTAGAATTATATTACTTAAAAATACATGCCTAATCTAAAATTAATTATATATAAAGTAAATTGGCTAACTACTTTAAATATCGCTAAAGTGTACAAAAATCTTTTTAAACTAAAACAAATTACAATAAAACCCTGTGAATTACTCAACTTGAATTAAAAAATCAAAAAAAAAACACGATAACTCATTTTACAAAAAGGCTCAAAAACGAAAAAGGTTCTAAACTAAACAGTATGGTCCTCAGCGAACCTGATGTTTTTTAAATAGTTAAAACAGGCCAAAGCTAAAAAGTGTTTAAAATAAAAAGTGCCAACAAATACAAAGACCGTGTGAGTTTAAAAACGAAAGAAAAAACAAGATCACGTAACACACCAACCTCATCCCCGGTAAAAACATTGCAAAACCAAACAGAACGGTACGGTTAACATAACAACAAAAATTACAAAAACGAACATTTTTTTTGCAAACTTTGCAAAGCAAGGTACCGTTGTAACGGTCCCCAACAACAGCAGCGACACCAGCAGCTTTCTCAAAAAAAAAGAACCCGCCTAGCAACAAGAAGGACGCTGAGACGAAGGTCAGGTACCCAACACACACATACACACCCACCCATACACAAACCTTGGACAACAAGTAGTAAGTCCCGCTTTACTTTTTTACATTTTACATCACGCAACAACCAGAGGAGAATAGAGGGTGCTAGAATTTGACTCCGTATCATACTATTGTATTGAAGGAAGTCTTGTGGTTTAACGAAGTAATATGACCCTGTATGCTCTTGACTAGTTGTTACGTGCATTTCGGGCAGATTTGCCACACACCTATTATAAAAGGAAAATTATTTGACACTTATTTGCCGCGACCCCCCTTGTAATTAAAAATTTGTCGGATTTATAAAATTTACTACATTGTCTGGATATTGAGAAAAACCGCCGTCTTTGATTGACCCCTATCTACTCCTTGATATCGACGAGATCTTGCGCTGACCATTTCTTTTGGGAACATTCTTTACGGAAAGTTACCTTGCTTTTTGGGAATACTGACATAGCCGTCAGCCAAAGACCCTAACTACAAAAAATTTAAAATTTCTTAATTTAATTGAAATTTTTTCGTTGCTGTGGGCAAACAATCCTAACTACAAAAAATTTAAAAATTTCATAATTTGATTGAAATTTTTTCGTTGCTGTGGGCAAACAAGCCTAACTACAAAAAATTTAAAATTTCTTATTTTTGATTGAAATTTCTTCGTTGCTGTTGGCAAAAGACCCTAACCACAAAAAATTTAAAATTTCTTAATTTAATTGAAATTTTTTCGTTGCTGTGAGCAAACAAGCCTAACTACAAAAAAATTAAAATTTCTTATTTTTGATTGAAATTTCTTCGTTGCTGTTGGCAAAAGACCCTAACTACAAAAAATTTAAAATTTCTTAATTTAATTGAAATTTCTTCGTTGCTGTTGGCAAACAAGCCTAACTACAAAAAATTAAAATTTCATAATATAATTGAAATTTCTTCGTTGCTGTTGGCAAACATGCCTAACTACAAAAAAATTAAAATTTCTTAATTTAATTGAAATTTCTTCGTTGCTGTTGGCAAACAAGCCTAACTACAAAAAATTAAAATTTCTTAATTTAAGTGAAATTTCTTCGTTGCTGTTGGCAAACAAGCCTAACTACAAAAAATTTAAATTTTCTTAATTCGATTGAAATTTTTCGTCGTTGCTGATAATTAGGACTAATTACACAAAATTAAGATTTCGTAATTTGGTGGATATTTACGCGGTTAGTACCGCAGACCCTAAATACAACCTTTTGAAGGAAAAAATATTAGGATTTGTCGAAAGAAAAAGAGGAAATTACTGGTTGAAATCCTATGGAAGATATTTTTTGAGAATAATTCGAGTGGTTTAACAAAATTTGGCTTGCGAGACAATAGACTTTTGCCACTGGAAAAGTTTATCGGCCAAATTTTACAAGTTAACATTCATTCTACAAGTTAACATTTGCCACTGGAAAAGTTTATCGGCCAAATTTTACAAGTTAAAATTCATTCTACAAGTTAACATTTTTGAGGAAAAAATTTGACTTGCGAGACAATAGAATTTTGCCGCTGGAAAAGTTTATCGGTCAAATTTTATAATACAACATTCTGGGATACTCCTTTTTGGATCAACATAAAAGCATTCTTACAAAATTTGACTTGCGAGACAATAGACTTTTGCCGCTGGAAAAGTTTATCGGTCAAATTTTATAAAACAACATTCCGAGACACTCCCTTTTCGATCAATCTAGATTTTTTTAACAAAATTTTGGCTTGCGAGACAATAGACTTTGCCGCTGGAAAAGTTTATCGGCCAAATTGTACGGTTCAACACAATTATTGTTGTAAAATTAATTGGTTCCTGACAATAGACCCCAATTACACTAGTCCCAGTATTTTATTGATAAAAAAAACTTACGTGGTATCCTGGTAAAAGACTCCAACTCCGAGATTTTTGGAAATACTATTTTTTCTGGGTAATTTGGTTGCATTCACAAGATAAACTCAAGAATTTGGCAAAAATTAAAGTGGGCGTTTCAAATTTTCTTTACGTTTTTGACGGGCTCAAAGACTTTATAACAGAAAAGTACGAAAATTTGCCATGGATACAATTTTATGTGAAAAGTTTGCTAATTGCGTGAACGATTTAGTCGATTTCGAGTGCGTCTTCTCCGTCTCGAAGACCAAGGACAGCGTTCATGGGCTCGAAATTCTGAGGGTTGAACTCAATTCACTATGGGACCAAGTCAAACGGGCGTATTTGGAGTGCCGCGATCGAGTGGCGGAAGCAGGAGAGAAACCAATTGACAAAACGAAACTTAGGAACCACTATAAGGAATCACTAACCAGCTACACCAGAGTTTTAAGCGCACTAAATGATGAGATTCAGACGATTAAGGGTCGGCTAGCGGAAGAAAAACAGGAGCGTGTATCGGCTGCGGCAGAAAAAAAGACGGAGTCTGAATTTGCACCTATATCGAGGTTACCACCCTGTGACACGGACACTTTCCGTGGAGGATACACCGCCTGGCCGACATTTAGAGATCTTTTTTCTGCCATCTACATCAAAAACTCCAAATTGAGCAAAGTCGAGAAGTTACTCCACCTGACCCAAAAAACTGCGGGAGAAGCGAGGGAAATCATTAGCCACGTACCCCTAACCAATGATGGATTTGACATTACCTGGAAAAACTTAGTGGCCAGATATGAAAATAAGCGGATGCAGGTTAATGTACAGCTGAAGACTCTATTTTATTTGCCTCATGTTTCCGCAGATTCAGGATCTTCGATACAAAAAATGCAGCGAACAATTAATAGTTTAATTCAAACGTTGAATACATTAAATATTGACACCGGGGGATGGGACCCAATTTTAGTATTCCTTAGCTCAACAAAGCTACCTAGAAATTTCCTAGAAGAATTTGAAAATTCTCTAAAAGATTGTACGACACTTCCTACTTGGGCAGAATTTGATATGTTCTTGACACACAAGTTCAAGACCCTAGAGTCGGTCGGAAATATAAAACCGAGCGCATCAAAAAATATTCAGCCTGGATCTGATCATAATAAAAAAGACAGGCGGTTTAATTCGATTCAAACAAATATTTCACAAAACCCAACAAGCACGGGAACAAAGCACAAACTCAGCAATAATTCAACAAATTCGTTTAACAAGAATGATCAGAGTTGTCAACTCTGCAAGGAAAATCATTTTATCCGAGATTGTCCAAAATTCCTTGAAAAGAGTATAAATGACAGAATTCACATTGTAAAGACTTCATATTTATGCTACAACTGTCTCTCCTCAAAGCATAGCGTCAAGGATTGTAGAAGCCCCTATAAATGTCGAGAGTGTCAACTAAAGCATCACACCGTGTTGCATAAGGCAAATGGGACCCAATCTTCGATGGACAGTCAAACTTTAGAAAGAGATAATGCACGACCTAGTACTAGTGCTGCAGCTCTTACAACGTTAATACAGTCCACATCAAACCTAGAACCTCCTAGCCTCACAACTTTGACTCTTCAAGAGTGCAAACTACCTTGTCTACTACAAAGTAGAGAAACTTTGCTGTTCACTGCCATAGTTCAAGTCGAGTCTCGAGGACAGAAATACGATGCCAGAGCAATAATTGACCCTGGATCTCAATCTACTTTCATTTCGGAGAAACTTAAGAATTTTTTAAGACTTCCTACGAGGCGCAACTTAGTTCATGTGACCGGTATAAATCAGGCCGTGTCAGAAACCTCTACAAAAGCTTGTCTTTTCAACCTTTGCTCACGAACAGACCCTAGATTTAAATTAGAAGTTTGGGCACCGGTCTTGAAGACCTTACCTTCTAATTTACCACCTAGAACACTGGAAAAAACTCAAATTATTGATGCTTCCAAACTTGAACTGGCAGACCCTCGTTTTTACGCAAACCGACCTATTGATCTTCTGATTGGAATGGATATCGGACCCCTAATTTTCGCAATTGGCGTTCCTATGCAGTCTATCGGGTCATTATTAGCTCAAAAAACCGTATTTGGATGGATTATCGGTGGACCCATTACTCAGGAGACTCAAGGCGAAAACCGAATTTCACTTTGTAACACCGTCTCGATTGAAAAAATCATCACACGTTTTTGGGAGGTGGAGCAGACCCCAAAAAGATTTTGCGGTCAGAAGAGGATACATTTTGTGAACAAAATTTTAAATCTACAACTCGTCGACACAAATCTGGAATTGTGACTCTCCCGTTCAAAACTTGCGAAGAATTGGGAGCTTCCAGGAACATTGCTATGGCGCAGTTTCATCGAATGGAAAAAAGTTACTAAAAACGCCGGACATCAGCAACAGTATGATCAGGCCATTTTAGAATACTTGGAATTGGGTCCTATGAGGAGGATCACAGCGCAGGAGGTAGATAATACACCACACTATTACCTGCCACATCATGCCGTCATTAAGCCAGATAGGGTAACGACAAAACTGAGAGTTGTTTTCAACGCATCCAGCCCCTCGTCTAACAAAAAAAGCCTTAACGATAATTTGTTCCCGGGACCCATTCTTCAACAAGAACTTGTTTTACAAATACTAAAATGGAGATTTTATAGGTACGTTTTTAACGCCGACGTCACGAAAATGTACAGGCAGATTCTTTTAGACCCTAAGCAGACCAAATACCAAAGAATTCTGTTTAGGAAATCTCAAAATGATCCTATAGGAGACTTTGAACTCTTGACTGTAACTTTTGGAGTTAATTGCGCACCATTCCTTGCCATTCGGACACTTCTTCAACTTGCCGAAGACGTGAAAGACACACACCCCCTAGCCGCAGACATAATTCAACAGAATTTGGATGTTGACGACGTCCTAGCGGGAGGTCACACAATAAAAGAGGCCATCACATCAAGAAAAGAGTTGGTATCGGCCTTGGATTCAGCCGGTTTCGAGTTACGGAAGTGGACATCAAATGACCCACTTGTAATTCAAGATTTACCTCCAGACTCACTTCTTCCTATCAATTGGTTAGACTTATCTGATGGAACATCAACGAAAACCCTAGGTATCAGATGGAACATATCAAGTGACTCCTTTACATTCACTTCACCACCGATTGAGGAAAGTATAGTGCACACGAAGAGGTCAGTCCTTTCCACAATTGCCAAGTTTTTCGACCCTTGCGGATGGTTGGCACCAATAATTGTGATAGCTAAACCAATAATGCAACAAGTCTGGCTGGATCAAATTGATTGGGACGACATTTTGAAACCCATAACTAACATAAACTGGCAGAATTTCATTAAAACTTGTCCATCAATTGATACTGTCGCGATTCCGAGGTGGGTTCAGTTCAGACCCTCTAGTTCCATCGAAATCCATGGATTTTGCGACGCATCGGAAAGTGCATACGCTGCCACATTGTATATACGAGTCCAACATTCCGATAATAGCATAGACACTTTTCTACTGGCAGCCAAGACACGTGTGGCCCCCATTAAGAAAATTTCGCTACCTCGTTTAGAGTTATGTGGAGCTGTCCTTTTATCAAAATTAGCGTCAGCAATAATTCCACAGCTTCGAATCTCAAACTTTTCGACGCAATACTGGACCGATTCAACAATTGTTCTCGCATGGCTGAAAAAGCCACCTTGTGCCTGGAGCACTTTTGTCGGAAATCGAGTATCTGATATTCTGGAAGGTATTGGAAATGAACGGTGGCGACATGTGGACTCTGAAAGCAATCCCGCAGACATTGCCAGTCGGGGCTGTTCACCAAACGCAAGACCGATGGCCAAAGTACGAAGTTCATGAAGACACCAATTTGGAAGCCAAATCTGTCAAAGTATTTGCAACCTCAATCTTTGACGACCCACTTTTGAGATTTTCTTCCCTTTCGCATGCATATAAGGTTTTAGCATACGCACTTCGTTTTTGGAGAAACACCGGCATAAATAGGACACTACTTAGAATTTCATCCGTAGAAATTACCGCTGAAGAGATTCGGGACATTAAAGTCCGTCTTATAATCATCACTCAAAAACACTATTTTGCCCTTGAACATCGGGCTCTAGAACAAAAAACGCGTATTTCACCTAGCAGTAGTATCTTATCTCTTAATCCGTTTCTGGATTCCAAGGGGGTCATGAGAGCGAACGGTCGACTTGTCCAATCGCCTGCCTTAACGTATAATGAACGTCATCCAATACTCTTACCATACGAGGCAAGATTAACTCAACTTTTGGTAGAATTCACGCACAAGGTCACAATTCATGGAGGAAACCAACTTATGACACGAGTATTGAGAACTGAATTTTGGATATTCAGACTGAAACCCTTAGTAAAAAAGGTTATACACAACTGCAAGACGTGTATACTGTATAAACGACACACTCAAACTCAGATTATGTCATCTCTTCCTCCAGAACGTACCATGCCATCTCGACCCTTCAACAACACAGGAGTCGATTTTGCTGAGCCCTTTAGCATCAAAAATTTCACTGGTCGAGCTTGCCTTATTACAAAAGGATATGTATGCATATTTGTTTGTTTTGCCACAAAAGCCATTCACCTGGAAGCCACAAGCGACTTGTCGACCCAATCTTTCCTCGCCGCTCTTGCACGGTTTATCGGCCGAAGAGGTTGTCCTGCCAGGATTTATTCTGATAATGGCACAAATTTCGTGGGAGCAGCTGAAATGATGCGAAAAGACAGACTCGAGTTCCTCAAGACTCTTCAAAGTAATGCCATTCAACAGAATGCACATCACGAACTTGACTGGAAATTCATACCTCCTGGCGCACCTCATATGGGTGGTCTTTGGGAGGCGGGCGTAAAGTCATTCAAAACACATTTGAGAAAATTAATACCAAAAATGAATTTCACCTTTGAAGAGCTCTCAACAATCTTAGCCCGTATTGAGGCTTGCCTGAACTCGAGACACTTGAGCGCTGCTAGCGATGACCCTGATGATTTGTCCCCTTTAACTCCTGGACATTTTCTTATTGGGACGTCCATGCTGGCACCTGCCGAATCGGACATATCTGATGACGATTTAACGGTGGGCGGCCCCATCAGCAGCGTGACCGACGGCCCAGCGACTGGCAATACTCCTACGGTCTGTGCCAGGAAGACCACGCTCTCAGCTCCTGTCGTCGTTTCCGCGAACTCACTCCGTACCAGCGGTACGAGGCAGTTGAGCGCAGGGGTTACTGCCGGAATTGCCTGGCCAGGAGTCACTTAGCACCAGATTGTACGTGTCTGGTTGGTTGTCGTCGGTGCACAGAGCGACATCACACACAGCTGCATGGGGCCCCGCAGTTACAGGACTCTCTACAAAGGACAGCCGTTTCGGCATCGGTATTCAGATGGGCACTTGTATTTGTGCCTACTGCTATGGTCAGGGTTGCTGCTGAGACGGGTGAGACGTGGTCGACCATGAGGGCCCTCGTTAGCCAGTCTTCGACGATGTCGAGGATCGCTTCGTCAACCTTCCGGCGGCTGGGTCTGCGGTCATATTTCCATGAAGGCCAACGGTTCACGACCTTTAAAGTGAGGCCTCGGAATGAACGAAGTGTTTGGGCACTGAAGGTTCATGCTCATATCACGGACGAACTGCCAAGAAGACCCTACTCTGACCCCATCCTAGAAGACCCGACCCGCGATTTTGCCGCTGCCACTATGGCCGATGTAGACCCTCGAGGAAACACTCCCATAGATATTGAGCTGGGTGCCGATGTATACTCCGCAATAAGGCGCGAGGGTGCCCTATTTGCCGGAGTTGGAGATGTACACGCTTACCAAACAGCACTGGGTTATGTATTCTCGGGGCCCACCCGAAATTTAGCTAGACCGTAAGAATTTTTTGTAATCTCACAGAGTCACGGGGAGGCGGAATGTTGCTCAAAGTTCAATTTCAGCACGGTAGCCAAAAGGGCCTGTGTGTAATAATATGTACATGCATGTACATAAACGCACACACGTACACACATGCCCTGGAAGCTACCTGCTAGTTGTTTGTTTTTCTTTGTGCCTGCTGAATATCGTTTGGCTGCCGCGACGGGAGCGCCAAGACGATGTTCAAGCAGGACAAGGCAGATTATTCTCGTTTTGTACATTCAATTATAATAACCCTATGCAAGTGAAGAAAATATTTATATTTAAAAACTTAAAAAGTTAAAAATTAATTTAACATTTGAGCTACTTATAAACTTAAATTAAATTGAACTACAACTAGAATTATATTACTTAAAAATACGTGCCTAATCTAAAATTAATTATATATAAAGTAAATTGGCTAACTACTTTAAATATCGCTAAAGTGTACAAAAATCTTTTTAAACTAAAACAAATTACAATAAAACCCTGTGAATTACTCAACTTGAATTGAAAAAACAAAAAAAAACACGATAACTCATTTTACAAAAAGGCTCAAAAACAAAAAAGGTTCTAAACTAAACAGTATACCTTGCAAGATTTAAGATGTAAAATCCTCATTCGCTATGAAGAGAGTACTCACTAATTTACGAGTTTTACTTCATATAGACATATCTGTTATTGTCACAAATAACCAATTATCTCGATAAATATTCAGCAGAGCCACATTTACTTTTCTAGTACATATATTACAATTAGACTCTTATATCCCGGAAAAAGTTATTGTTCATTTTCAAATAATTTTAAACGTAGTTAGATAAAACATTGCTTAATACTGTGCGACAGTTAAAATACTCTGGTAGGTGATACTATTTTTCTGTTAGGTATTGTCTGTGTTTGCCGGACACACCCGAAATCTGAAGTTACGGATAAAAAACAAGTTTTCGTACATTTGCCCACATATAAGCCTGTAACTATGTTGATTACACCGTCCGGTTCACTTGAAGCGTTTTTAGTTTTTCATTTCCTCATCCTGTTGCCCCTTAAAATGAAACAATTCCAAAGCAACAATTATTCAAAACTATTTTACATACTTTTTCGCACCCTATGGCAACGGTATAAGTGTCAAATTAAAGAGTAGTGTATTTTGTAAAAGTGCTTTAAATTTCATGCTTCTACCTGTATTAGTTTAGAATTAACAACCATTTCAAGTTTTCCCTCTTAAAAAGTAAAATATGAATAACTCAATAAACTAAGGAGAAACTTGAAATTATTGCTAATGCTGAACTAATACAGATAGAACCACGACATTTGAAGTATTTTTAACAGATATTCTCCTGTTTACTTTGATACTTATACCGATATCAGATGATGCGAATAAGTAGTTAAAAAATATATATTTTATGAAAATTAGAATCCTTTGAAACATGAGAAAATGAAAAACTGAAAACGCCAATTAATTCATACGGTGTTATTAACCTTTTTAACCGATTTTCAAAATCCGAGCGAACTGAAATTATAGAAAAAAACGTTCAAACCTTTATAGTGTTTGTTCACGAGCGTGATCGGCAGTTTCAATATTTTATTACATTTATTATTTTATTCATTAAAATACTATTCATTTATATTCAACTTCATTAATCTACCTAATATCATATTTTCTCATAATATTCCACTATATTTAACACACACTCATAATTTCTTAATCCTTTCATAATCTCTTATCACAACTTAATCAAATCTCGCACTTAACCAAATCTCTTTGACCTACATAAATTTGCAACCCTTAACTTTATACGCATACATGCAACATTGTAGTAGTTTGTGCTTTTAGTTGAAAGATCACACAGACACGAAATGTTATCGTTTAACTCTCAACAAGAACACACGCATTTTTGACCTGCCTTAATAATTACAATAAAACCTATTAAACTGAAAATTAAAATCGTTTCATTTCAACAATACAGTCCACTCCAGAATCGTAAACATTTTTGGTCCTTCGTAACCAGATTAAATCAGTGATAATACAAGAAGTCGTCGGAATTGTGAAATAATTGTGGTAATAAAGTCAGACATACATACGTGCCGCGCAGTGTTTCGTAGTCTCTTTTTAATTGTTTCAAATTCTACGAATGTGTCTCATGGTGAAATAGTATACATAATCGGCAACATACATACTCGTCGCGCAAACGTCGTAGTTCTCGATTAATTATTTCATAACAACAATCAGTGGGTCAAAAAGTGTTCAGTGCGTGCATACATACGTACATTGTGAAATAGGAACAGAAAAGGTTCCATACATTTGCTCGGCAACATAACGACATTGTTTGCAAAATACATGCATAAGCGTCGGTCAGGCGGCTTAGTGTTTCAAACATTCATACGAACAGATCAGTGTGTACAACAACAAAGGCAAAGTGTCGCGTAAACGTCGTAGTTTTTCTCGTACATTCACAAGAACATCGAAATACGCACAATCGTTGCGTGCAACAAGTAAAAACATACATACGGGCTGCGCTGACGTCGTTGTGTCGATCAATCGATTGAAGACGTATACATACGTAAAGTGTCATAGTGATTCGCGAGAAAAGAAAACATACATACGTACACAATTGGTGTTCGCGCGTATAACACATATTTGTACATACACAGTGTAGTGACAAAAGTGGTTGAAAACAATTCCTACTTATATACGTGTGTTGGAAAGAGACAGTGAATTTGAGTGGCAAGTGACAACACACATACACACTAGCAAAGCAAATTGCTTGCATTAACAAATCGTTACAAAACTGCAGAATTTGAATAGCAATAGATTTACAGTGAATGTAAAACTTTAACCAGAGAGTAAAACATTAATCAGTGAACGTAAAACTTTAATCAGTAGTGATTTTCAAACTTTAAATTTCAAAACAGTTGATTTTTGAATTGTATCGTATATTTACAATATGGAGGAACTAAAGAAGAAACGTTCACAACTCAAAAAGGCTACGACTACGGTCTATAACTTTGTCAACAGACAAGATCAAAGTTATAATGACATTAAGGTACGTATCGAAAAATTTGAGACAATTTATGAAAAATATGAGGTGATACAAGATCAAATTGACATGTTATGCGAAACTGATGACAATCTTCGAGTGGAAGACTTATACAGATCACAAATCGATGAAATGTACTATGCGGTAAAATCAATTTGGACTTCAGGGCAGCAAGACAATTTGGACAGTACTATAATGGAAGGAGCTCCAATTAGTAGCACGCAAACCAACAACGTTAAACACTGTAACAAATCTTCAATCGTCGCAAGTGCAACAACCTAGTATGGGTAACTGCGAATTGCGTCTACCAGCAATACAAATACCAGATTTTGATGGAAACTTCTCAAATTGGGTTCGTTTTAAGGATTTATTTAACGCGTTAGTTGACTCCAAATCAAGTTTGTCAGATGTTGAAAAACTTGAATATTTGCAAACGAAGCTGAAGGGCGAAGCATCAACAATTATCAAACATCTTCCACCAACGAACGACAATTATAAGATTGCATGGGATCTTGTGAAGAAAAAGTATGACAGACCAGACAAAATCAGAGAGACATATTTTGAGTTACTGTTTAATCAACCATCGATTAAAGACAACACATTGACTGAGGTGAAAAGATTCTACAACAATACCATTGAATGCTACAACACGCTCAAAGTTCTGCATGATTCTGTTGCAGCATGGGATCCTCTTTTACTATTTCTGATTGGTAAGAAGTTGGATCAGGACACTAGCATTCTCTGGTATAGACAACAGAAAAACGACGAATCGGCAACATTTGAACATCTACTGACGTTTTTGGGAAAACGAGTTAATGAGCTTGAGAATCTTCAGAAACCTAATCAATTTGTCAAAACACGAAATCAAGGAAAGCTATTAACTATGACTTCAACCACGAAAGTTTGTCCTGTATGCAATGAACATCATTTCATATACAGTTGTCAACAATTTAAAGCACTCAGCGTCGACAAACGTAGAAGAGTTGTTCGCGAAAATGGACTTTGCTTTAATTGTCTAAGGGAAGGACATTTTTCGTCAGACTGCAAATTTAGTACCTGCAAGACCTGTAATTTGAAGCACAACTCATTATTGCATATGAGTGGCAATGCTTCAGCTCAGGACAACAATCAACAAGCTAATGGGAACCATCCCACTTCAATCAGTATTCATTCTAATCAGAACATATCTCATCAGACTACACTACTACCTACAGCCATTATTATGATCCGTGACAAAAGCAATACTTTACAACCATGTAGAGCACTTATTGATTCTGGAGCACAGTCGACGCTCATATCAGAGGCCTGTGTACAGAGATTAGGTTTGATTCGATCTCATGACAAGACGTTACTGTATGGTGTTGGAAGCAGTAGTCCTAGTAGTACCAGAGGAAAGGTTAGAACAGAAATTTACGCTGAAAAGGTCAACAGAACAATTATCGTTCAAGCTCATTGTCTGTCTAATCTCACTCAATACATACCCACGCAAACGGTCATCAGTGACAACTTGACGTATTTTGAAAACTTGCAACTCCCTGATTCTGGCTACAACAAAAGAAATCGCATTGATGTTATTCTTGGTGCAGACGTATTCGCACATTGCGTTTTAGAGGAGAAAATAGTTCATCCATCAGGCTCTCCAACAGCCATTAGTACAATATTTGGTTGGGTCGTCATGGGAAACGTCAACGGACACTCCGAGCAATCAACATTCGTCGCTCATGTGTATTCGGATCTAGACGAACAGTTGCAGCGTTTTTGGGAAACCGAAGAATGTCAGTCTCAGACTAAATTATTGAGTCCAGACGAGGAAAAAGCAGAACAACATTTTAAGGACCATTATCAAAGATTACCTGACGGAAGATACATGGTGAGATTACCATTTAAGGCCGACTCAGTGAATCTTGGAGAATCAAAGTCAGCAGCTTTAAAAAGACTAGAATCAATGGAACGCAAATTAATCATCAACTCTGAACTGAAGGTCGAGTTTCATAAATTCATGGATGAATATAAGGATTTGGATCATATGAAAGCTACTTCTGGTGAATCACGACAGGTTTACTACATGCCACATCATGCGGTGATGAAGCCATCGAGCACAACGACAAAATTACGTGTCGTTTTTGACGCATCGTGTAAAACTTCTAACAATTTGTCGTTGAATGATCATCTTCTAGTTGGACCTACAGTACAAAATGATTTATTCACCATATTGCTCAAATTTCGGAAATATGAAGTAGGGTTTACGGCCGATGTGGAAAAAATGTACCGGCAAGTGCTAATTCATCCAGATGACAGATCATACCAAAGCATCTTATGGCGAGAATCTCCAGAAGACCGGGCAACAACCTATGAGTTGGCGACTGTTACGTATGGGACTGCAGCAGCTCCATTTCTGGCAACTCGTACTCTGCAGCAAATAGCGTTTGACAACTCTGGACAATATCCCATTGAATGCCAGGAAATCATAAACCACTTCTATGTTGACGACTACATTTCATGTGCACCGGACATTCAATGTGCTATTTCACTTCAATCAACAATATGCTCAATTTTATCAGCTTCGGGATTTAACCTGCGCAAATGGTCATCAAATTCACAACAGCTGTTAGAAACCATCAAGCCGGAAGACAAAGCCGTTTCATCAGAAATGGTTACTGATTACTCTGAGACGGTGAAAACATTAGGTTTGCTCTGGAACACAAAATCGGATACATTTTAGTATAGTGTGTGCTTTCAAACTCTTCCAGTGGTAATTACCAAACGCCGTGTTTTGTCTGATGTTTCCAGAATTTATGATCCAATTGGCTGGTTATCTCCAGTGGTGATTTCGCTGAAGATTTTCATGCAAAGACTATGGATCAAGGGCATTAATTGGGATCAGGATCTTCCTAATGATTTAAAGACTGATTGGGCTCGTCTGCAGACAAACATTCAGGACATCAAGATTCTACAAATACCCAGATGGTTCCAGTTTAGTGTTGGCGATCGAGTTGAACTACACGGTTTTTCAGACTCATCGGAATTAGCGTACGCGGCTACCATTTTCATTCGCATCACAAAACCAAATGGAAATATGTCAACTTCTTTACTTACGGCAAAGTCAAGAGTAGCTCCGATCAAGCAGATATCACTACCACGTTTGGAACTGTGTGCTTCTCATCTCATGGTTAAACTAATGCTGAAGGTGAAAGACACTCTACAATTTGAAAACGTAGCTACATTTGGTTGGACCGACTCCACAGTAGTCTTATCGTGGATAAGTGATCATCCAAGACGTTGGAAGACATTCATCGCAAACCGTACGTCGTACATCATAACGCACATTCCTGCTAGTAATTGGCGTCATATTCCATCCAAACAAAATCCAGCAGATTTAGCTACTAGAGGTATTTCATCAACCGACCTTATATCAAATAAGTTGTGGTGGCAAGGGCCACAGATTCTTCGAAGTCATATCATACGACCGCAGTCAGAAATCAAAACTCCAGAAAATGTCGATCTAGAAGAGAAAAAGGTGATCGCAACGGCTTTTCCTGTCGAGGAAATTGACTTGCTCAACCGGTATTCCAGTTTCAAAAAACTTCAGAGAATAACATCATTAATTCTTCGCTTTGTTCATAATTGCAAGAACAAATCCGAACGAAAATATAGTTTCATCACAACATCAGAACTCAACAATGCTCTTCAGGTTCTAATAAAAAGAGCTCAACAGATGTCATTTAGCAACGAGATACGCATATTGGCTTCAAACAAACAACTTTCAACTGGAAACAAACTTGTCGGACTGACTCCATTTCTAGACTGTAATGGAATACTGCGAGTGGGAGGTCGTCTCGAGAATGCTCAAGTTTGTTACAATCAAAAACATCCTTACATTCTACATAAAGATAATCATTTGACTCAACTAATAGTCACTGATTATCATACCACATATCTTCACGCTGGACCACGACAATTACAGTACCTGTTAAGCCTTAAGTACTGGATTCCAGAGGTAACTCCACTCATCAAAAGGACTGTTTATCGATGTACATCATGCATGCGATTCAGACAGAAACCTTATCAACAACGCATGGGAGACCTGCCAAGATATCGTCTGCAACCTGGATCCACGTTCCTAAATGTTGGTATCGACTTCGCTGGCCCAATGCTTATAAGATCTTGGAATGGTCGAGGTTCGCGAACTTATAAATGTTGGATTGCAGTTTTCGTGTGTCTAAGTACGAAGGCAATTCATCTGGAAGCAGTGACGGAATTGTCAACAGCTGCATTTTTGGCGTCACTTCGTCGGTTCACATCAAGACGCGGTAAGCCATTACACATCTACACCGATAATGGCACCAATTTTGTTGGCTGCAACCAGGAACTGAAGGAGTTGCATGAATTCCTTTCAACTAAACATGACACTATCTACAAGGAAATGTCTGACTGTCAAATTCAGTGGCATTTCATACCACCTTCTGCACCAAATTTCGGCGGCGTTTGGGAAGCAGGCGTTAAGTCTGTGAAGTTTCACCTCAACGTGTCTTGGGCAACTCTTCAGCGACTTATGAAGAGATGTCGACATTGCTATGTCAAATTGAATGTTGCTTGAACTCGCGTCCACTATGTTTGAAGTTTGAGGGAGACACCGATCTGTTAACTCCAGGTCATTTTTTGATTCTTCGTCCGATGAACTCTATCCCTGATGAAAATCTAATCGATGTCAATATCATTAAGTCAACTACAGAAAAGGCCAAGGTGGCTACATAAACTACAAAATCTTCAAGTAGATGACATGGTTCTTATCAAAGACGAAAATCTTCCTCCTACACTATGGTTGATGGGAAGAATATCCGAAACGCATCCTGGCAATGATGGAATCGTCTGTGTGGCCAGTGTGCAAACGAAGAAAGGCATGATGAAGCGTCCAGTATCGAAACTATGCCCCCTATTTCTTGATTGTTGAAAGGGGTCCTTTCAAGGTGGCCCGATATGTTCACGAGCGTGATCGGCAGTTTCAATATTTTATTACATTTATTATTTTATTCATTAAAATACTATTCATTTATATTCAACTTCATTAATCTACCTAATATCATATTTTCTCATAATATTCCACTATATTTAACACACACTCATAATTTCTTAATCCTTTCATAATCTCATATCACAACTTAATCAAATCTCGCACTTAACCAAATCTCTTTGACCTACATAAATTTGCAACCCTTAACTTTATACGCATACATGCAACATTGTAGTAGTTTGTGCTTTTAGTTGAAAGATCACACAGACACGAAAAGTTATCGTTTAACTCTCAACAAGAACACACGCATTTTTGACCTGCCTTAATAATTACAATAAAACCTATTAAACTGAAAATTAAAATCGTTTCATTTCAACAATACAGTCCACTCCAGAATCGTAAACAGTGTTTTTTAGATCTTGAGGACTATGTGTGTATTTCTTCAACAAATTCAGTTTTTCTACATTTTCTTACTTTAACAGTATTTTTTCACTTTAGTTTGTGCGCTACCCACATTTTGTTTTTAAAAATTCATCAGTAATTGACTGGGTTACTTAAGTTTTTATTAATACTATTTTTTTGGAAAAAAAATTTGGTCATTCCAGATAACATCTCATAATTTTTCGAGTTGATGTCGAAAAAATATTTAAAATTCATCAACAAAGGTAAAAGCGATGAAAAACTACTAGATTTTTCAGAAAATGCACAAATTTCCAAGGTGCGATTTTTTTTCAAAATTGGGGATTTTGCTACCGTTGTTTTTTACCGTTTTTATTTGTTTTGAGGAATTTTAGTTTTTTTTTACTAGATTTAAAATTCGATAAACTATGACTTATTTATTAAAAAATTGCACATAGATTTCTAAAGTTTCCTTAAGTAAGCTATATATCGTTCTTTTTTAAACCCAGAAATTTATATTGTACTCGGCAACACCTACCAGAAAAATAGTATTACTTCCCAAAGTTTTTCTACTTCATTCTTTTGCAGCACAATATAATTAAACACTTTTGTATTTCAATCATAAAATCGAAAAATTTCTAGGTATGCGATTACACTAGTCAACAGTCAAAATGTACTCGGGATGCGATAATTTTTTCTGTGTAGATAACCTTGACATGAGCTCGAAAAACGCAATAAAAATTTTTTTTTCTTTTGGTTTTTGTTTTATTTTTTTTTTAATTTTAAAATTTTTTTTTGGTTAATTTGTTTCGTCCGGCATAACTCGGGAACCACTAGCCCGATTTAATTGAATTAAATTTTAAAAAATTTAAAATTACAATTCCCTTAATCTGTTCATATATTGTTTTCCTATACAAGCAACAGTTTCCAAGTTAAAAATGAATATATAAAGGAAAAAACTTATTTTTTGCCTAAAGATTTAAATTTTTTTTTTTTAAATCCATAAAAAATCCAAAATGAAAAAAATGTCAAATCTTATTACTTTTACGTAAAGTCACATAACCTATGAGCAAAATGAGACAAAGATCATGAAAATCGATGCACGCGTTTCGCTTTTATTCGCAATTGAGTAAAGGTATGAATTTCAAAAATTTGCTCGACATATGCACAACTTTGTCTATGGTAAGGTTTTTTCTTTTTTTTTTGATTCTCAGAATTAACAAAACGGAAAAAACAAAGGGTTATTTAATTTTTATGATTGCGTAAGCAAAGTAATAAACGCTAATAAATGTGCGTGAACAATTAAAAGGAAAAAAGGAAAGGGGACTTTTTTAATTATTTGGGTTTTCCGTTGGCTACCTGTATGATTTTTTTACAGAAATGCAACCCACATTTAAGGGTGGTCATTATTCGGAAAATTTAAGACTCACACATGGTGAAACAGGTATGTAGCCACCGTAAAAAAATATACACCCATTTATAAGTACCTGTCAGTAAAATACTAAACAATACACAGTATAAATAGGTCTTCATTGATCGATTTTACTCATTCAACAAGTGTCGACGAACGCGATAGTTAAAATGAGCAAACGTTCGCGAGGATTTGAATGCAATACCAATCCAAGTAATTTTTGTTACATGTGCGGAGAATACGTTTTTGAAAAAAAAACAAGCGTTGTTTTTCACCTAAATTGAGAGATTCATTTGAAGAGAGCTTCAATTTAAAGGTCTCAAACATAGATGAGCGGTGGACACCAAGTGCTCTATGTCCAAGGTGCTACGTACAGCTAGCTGACTCAAGGTAAGTGTAGATTACGAAATTCAAGAACATATATAACTTATTATTGAAATTCTTTCAGACGACAGCCGAGAATCATCATGCCAATGCTTTGGAGAGCTCCGCTTTGCCATGTAACAGATTGCTACTTCTGTCTTAGCAAAAAAACAGGCGTGGGAAAAAATATACGATGGACTTACGCTGCTGTTTCACAGTGAATTTTCCAGTGCCATTTTCCGAAGAACCAGTGGACCCGCAACCGTCCGTTTCAAGATGGGCATCTAATAATGAGGCGATACATCCAACATCAGATCGGGAGACAGTAGAAACCACATCAGAATGCGAGTCAACATATACATTGCATGGAGGTCAACGCTTATGTTCCCAAGCAGAACTGAACGATTGGGTTAGAGAATTGAAACTCTCCAAGGAAGATGCAGAGTTGCATGCATCGCGCATGCAACAGTTCGGATTCTTGGCTCCTGGTGTGGTGACAACAATCTACAGGAAGCGTCATGAACCATACGCAAGGTACTACACAAAAAAAGACAACATCTGTTTCTGTAAGGACATTCCCGGATTATTTGGTGAACTCGGGTACTCTTACGATCCAGGAGAGTGGCGTCTTTTCATCGACAGCAACAAGCAGAGCCTTAAAGCAATTTTACTGCACAACGGCAACGAGAAACCTTCGATTCCAATTGCTCATGCCGTTGACACCAAGGAAACATACGAAGTCATGGACAATCTACTAAAGTGCCTTAACTATGAGAGGCACGATTGGAAAGTTTGTGCCGACCTTAAGGTTATCGGTATCCTTTGTGGATTACAAGGTGGATTCACAAAGTACTGTTGTTTTCTCTGCCTTTGGGACAGCCGCGATCGTCAACATCATTACACCAGTAGGAGTTGGACAGAAAGAGTTAACTTCATCCCCGGCAGCGACAACGTGAAATATACACCACTCATAAAAAAGGAAAATGTTTTTCTCCCACCTCTTCACATAAAGCTCGGACTCATAAAAAACTTCGTGAAAGCTATCAACAAAGATGGCGAAGCGTTCGCCTATTTAAAAACCATTTTTCCTCACCTTTCATCGGCAAAGATTAAGGAAGGCGTTTTCGACGGTCCGCAAATTAAAAAGTTGTTGCAAGACCAACAGTTTGAGCACATTTTATCACCAAATGAAGCTGCAGCTTGGAACTCATTTCGGCAAATTGTTTCCGGATTTCTTGGAAACAACAAAAGCTCAAATTACAGAGAGATCGTCGAACAACTACTCCAAAATTATAAAAAAATTAGAGCAAATATGTCGCTTAAGATACATTTTCTACACTCGCACTTGGACTTCTTTCCGGACAACCTGGGCGATGTGAGTGACGAGCATGGCGCACATGTAACAAAAAATACTTGGATTGGTATTGCATTCAAATCCTCGCGAACGTTTGCTCATTTTAACTATCGCGTTCGTTGACACTTGTTGAATGAGTAAAATCGATCAATGAAGACCTATTTATACTGTGTATTGTTTAGTATTTTACTGACAGGTACTTATAAATGGGTGTATATTTTTTTACGGTGGCTACATACCTGTTTCACCATGTGTGAGTGTTAAATTTTCCGAATAATGACCACCCTTAAATGTGGGTTGCATTTCTGTAAAAAAATCATACAGGTAGCCAACGGAAAACCCAAATAATTATAAAAGTCCCCTTTCCTTTTTTCCTTTTAATTGTTCACGCATATTTATTAGCGTTTATTACTTTGCTTACGCAATCATAAAAATTAAATAACCCTTTGTTTATTCCGTTTTGTTAATTCTGAGAATCAAAAAAAGAAAAACCTTACCATAGACAAAGTTGTGCATATGTCGAGCAAATTTTTGAAATGCATACCTTTACTCAATTGCGAATAAAAGCGAAACGCGTGCATCGATTTTCATGATCTTTGTCTCATTTTGCTCATAGGTTATGTGACTTTACGTAAAAGTAATAAGATTTGACATTTTTTTTCAGTTTGGATTTTTTATGGATTAAAAAAAAAAAATTAAATCTTTAGGCAAAAAATAAGTTTTTTCCTTTATATATTCATTTTTAACTTGGAAACTGTTGCTTGTATAGGAAAACAATATATGAACAGATTAAGGGAATTGTAATTTTAAATTTTTTAAAATTTAATTCAATTAAATCGGGCTAGTGGTTCCCGAGTTATGCCGGACGAAACAAATTAACCAAAAAAAAAACTTTTTGGTATTGCATTCAAATCCTCGCGAACGTTTGCTCATTTTAACTATCGCGTTCGTTGACACTTGTTGAATGAGTAAAATCGATCAATGAAGACCTATTTATACTGTGTATTGTTTAGTATTTTACTGACAGGTACTTATAAATGGGTGTATATTTTTTTACGGTGGCTACATACCTGTTTCACCATGTGTGAGTGTTAAATTTTCCGAATAATGACCACCCTTAAATGTGGGTTGCATTTCTGTAAAAAAATCATACAGGTAGCCAACGGAAAACCCAAATAATTAAAAAAGTCCCCTTTCCTTTTTTCCTTTTAATTGTTCACGCATATTTATTAGCGTTTATTACTTTGCTTACGCAATCATAAAAATTAAATAACCCTTTGTTTATTCCGTTTTGTTAATTCTGAGAATCAAAAAAAAAGAAAAACCTTACCATAGACAAAGTTGTGCATATGTCGAGCAAATTTTTGAAATGCATACCTTTACTCAATTGCGAATAAAAGCGAAACGCGTGCATCGATTTTCATGATCTTTGTCTCATTTTGCTCATAGGTTATGTGACTTTACGTAAAAGTAATAAGATTTGACATTTTTTTTCAGTTTGGATATTTTATGGATTAAAAAAAAAAATTAAATCTTTAGGCAAAAAATAAGTTTTTTCCTTTATATATTCATTTTTAACTTGGAAACTGTTGCTTGTATAGGAAAACAATATATGAACAGAGTAAGGGAATTGTAATTTTAAATTTTTTAAAATTTAATTCAATTAAATCGGGCTAGTGGTTCCCGAGTTATGCCGGACGAAACAAATTAACCAAAAAAAATTTTTTAAATTAAAAAAAAAAAAAATAAAACAAAACCAAACGAAAAAAAAAAAATTTATTGCGTTTTTCGAGCTCATGTCAAGGTTATCTACACAGAAAAGATTATCGCATCCGGAGTACATGAAATTTTTTTCATTTTGTTGAGTAGTGTTATTTGAGAAGACACATATATTTCATTATCGTAAAAATCACTTTTCATAATTTTACAGGAATACCAAAAAACATGAAATCGTAAAATACAAACTTATTAGAATTTATTAATAAAACAGCTTATTTATCTATAAATCGCGTAAGAAATATTTAGGAAAAAGTATTTCATATTAGTTGCTTACATAGAATGATTACTGTAATAAAATAAAACTACTGTGGTTATAGCAGCGATTTGTCTGGTTACTTTCAAAACACAAAAATGTAATAACGTTATAAAGTATGTTGCGTTCCACCATCATTTACTACTAATAATTTTGTTAATAAACTGAAAAATTTTGCAATAGAAGGCTAAAACTTTTTGATCAATCAAAAACTCAATTTTCGATTTTTGTGATGTTTCGCCCTTTTGCATTTCAGGTGACAATTTGTAAATCTTGCAAAAGTTAGTTATAGACGGTGATGACAATCGCATTGTGCAATTCGCCAGCATTTGTTTTTATAATTTTATTTCATATTTATATGTGTTTGACAGTTAAAACATACACATGAGTTATTTTTCTTCGTTGTATTCGAAAAGTGTTTTTGTGTTTTTGCCATACACAAATAAAATAAAAAAGCAAGAAACATATTTAGAAGACACTGAGACCGAATATATACCTAACTCTACTATAGATGATAGCTCTTTACTAAATGAACAAGATTCACAGACTACAAATAAAGCAGAAAGCATAAAAGTTATAAAGGATAATGTTAAGATAACTAATATAGTTGTGCCTCACAGAACCAAAAAAACCAAACAACATTTTTGTATTTTCAGACACTTTTTTCTCAAACACAAATCAGAACCCGAAATTAAAAACGCCTTAATTTTTTTTCTGTCTGCAGCCAAGTAATAAATGTCACCATGCCATTTGTGAATAAATTTGCATTCTATTAAATATAGAAGCAAAATGGTCTTGAGCCAGGACAATATCCCCGTTCAAATCAAACGCCTTAAATTTCGCTGTAAGAAGCGTAGAGCGGTTAAAAATAATTGAGGAGTTACGAAAAAAGGGAAACTTTCTGCATAATACGTCAGAAGAACATAACAGCGGCATTCTTATTGTCAGTAGATAGCAACGAAAGAACTTAAAAAAGATCCTCAAGACTACGCTTGTTGCAAATATTGTAAAGGCTTCTTCACTACAAATTCATTACGAGCTCACCAACCGAAGTGCCGCCCACATCATAGGAAAACAGCCTACAAAATCTTGCTGCTGGAAGAAAAATGACTCAGTATATTCACCCAGCTGCGAATCATAAAGTAAAAACTACGATTTTCCGATGTTACGTAATACTGAAATTACTAAAACCATACGGTATGATGATTTGATAATAAAGTTTTGCAACTAACTGTCCGAGAAATACACCTCAGATCATCAGCATGATATGATAAGATCCCAAATATGATTACATGCCCGATTTATGATAGAAGTGAAAAAACTACGTCCGGATATTTCAGAACTAAAAGACGTATATCACCCTAAGCTATTTGACATCTGTGTTAATGAGTAGTAGGGAGATACGGGTTTTGTATAAATGTCACATATTTTGATTGATTATTTTGACAGGTTGTTGACGAGGGTCACGTCGGGGTGGCCAGGTGTTCGGCCAGATGGTTGTAGGGGTGGGAGGTTAGTTGACAGTTAGACTGCATTGTCTGTAAAGGTGATTGGGGTAGGTTTTTCACTAGGGGTGGATGATCAACAGTTAGATTCCTTTGTATGTAAGAGAGTTTTACTAGTTGTTCGTGTGTACTCATTTGCGAGGGCAGTAGAGATAAGAGCGAAAGGTTACGTCTGTCCTTTAATGTTTGTATGTCCTTTATCTTTCGTCTAATGACGTCGATCAAAACAATCTGTGTTTATCCGCTTCACCACCTTTCAAAAGGTAGGCAATGTAATGGTAGGTAATTTTTAGCGACAAGTGTTTTTTGAAGGACGATTGTTTTTGTTATGGCGGAGAGAGTTGTGAGCGTGAGGATTCTCTGTATGCCATTGTACGCTAAAGACAGTGTCCGTTTTTGGTGTCATGTAGATCTGATTGGTCTAAGGCGACATGCCATAAATTGAAAATAAGTTGTGAGCGTGAGAATTCTGTGTCTGCCATTGTACGCTAAAGACAGTGTCCGTTTTTGGTGTCATGTAGATCAGATTGGTCAAAGGCGACATGCCATAAATTGAAAATAGTAATATTCGTGTATATGTTGTTGTTATTTATTTTGGGTCATCCTTTTTTAAGGACGTCGTATGGTGAAGATAAAAAATTGAAAATAATAATTTTCACGAAAAAATTGTGTATTATTTTCATTTATAGGTAAAAATGTAAAGGGGCTGAAGGATGTATGAGTAAAAATAAAAATGCACAAGTTGTAATGGTAGGCAATTTGTAGCGACAAGTGTTTTTTGAGGACGATTGTTTTTGTTATGACAGAGAAAGTTGTGAGCGCCAGAATTCTGTGTCTGCCATTGTACGCTAAAGACAGTGTCCGTTTTTGGTGTCATGTAGATCAGATATTCGTGTATATTTTAAGAATTTTAATTTTTTAATTCGTGTATATTTTAAGAACGCCGTATGGTGAAGATAAAAAATGGAAAATAATATTTTTCACGAAAAAATTGTGTATTATTTTCATTTATAGGTAAAAATGTAAAGGACTAAAAGGTGTATGAGTAAAAATAGAAATGCACAAAACAGTTTTTTTTAATATATAATTTAGAGAAAATTAATATCACCAACTCAGTTCTTGTAGCGACACATCAACTTACACATCATTATTCTTTTTTAAATTAAATTAAAAGTAAAATTAAATAAAAAATGCCATTCCAAAATAATATTTATTTAATGTCCAAATCTGCAAAGAAAAATACAATTTTAAATGAAAGCCTAAATGCTTTCGATATAACATTTACAAGCATATCAAACGACGGGAGTAGAATCGAATGTGAAAAGGCTGATTATGAGAATAATTTAAATATCTCATTTGATTGTGATTTAACAATCAGAGATAGAGAATGATGAAGATGATTTTGAGGACAACTTAATCGAATGTGGTCAAAGAATTGTGCCATACAATTCACAATATTGGACTGACATTACAGCTACACCCAACTCTGGTCAGCGACGAGACACAAGATGTTATCAATTTGGAAACCCAAGAGGAAGAATTTTAAATTAAATATTGTAAATATTATTTTTAGTTTAATAACAATAATTTAAAAATAAATTAAATACAAAATATTTATATATTTAAATTAAATATTTTATTTAATATTATATTCAAATTTCATTTCCCCTTTTCAGCTTACAACAACAATAAAAAATCAAATCAAAATACATGTTTTCTTTTTATTTTAAGAATGGAGGGGGATTTTTCTTTTCTGCTTACAACAACATCAATATAAAATACCAATCAATATAAAGTATATACTTTTTCTTTTTATTTCAAATTAGAGGAGGGTTTTTCTTTTTTCAGCAATAAATATCACTTTTCTCTTTTACTCTTGTTGCCTCTTTATGTAAAATGTGAAATACATCATATATTTATAAATGCTGACCCCTACTTTGCATACAATATACTTCTCGCTCATTCAACGAAAAATTGTTTGATTCATAATCAGAATCTGGTATAAATATCAGTAAGTAATACAATAAACTCACAGTTGAAAAATAAAGTTGTAAAGATGTCATCAAATACAGAATGAATAACCACGTTTAACTTCCTAAATTTCAAAAAAAATCCTTAGTATAAAGGACATGAAACTAAATACAGAATATGTAATTAGTGCAGCATACCGGACGTCAACCAAGTATGGGGACAAACTTGTCTTGAAATTGGACGACAACATTTTGTATCTACCGAGCAGATTCAACTCTCTTGGAGACGATGTGGTGCAACGTTTAAATGATGGAGCGTTTTCAATAACAAAAACATCCCTGCGTGATAGACAAGATAACCTATATAGATTAGAGCTAAAACAAATTTTTTTGTTTTTGTTTTTAATTTTATTATTATTTATTTATTAATATGTTATTTCATCTAAATAAAAAGTATAATAATTTTTCTCTACAAAAACAAACATTTTATATAAATTATTAATGGAGCACTTAAAACTAACATCAGAATGGAGCGGACAAGAAGTAAAGTAATTGGGTAGTGTTTTAAAACTTGTTCTGTTTTCCAGATTTATTATGTTGGTTTTAATATATTTTGGTTAGAAAGTCTTTCTTAGCCTTTCCAAAAACAAAAATGTATTTATATTTATTTAGGGGAGAAAGTATAGCACCCACATCACAATAGTCTATTGAGCCTTCTGACCAATCCAATCCATTCACAAATTTTTTGCAGTAATTGTTTTTTCTCCGTCCCTCTATGGTTTGTTCTCTGACATCGAAAGGTGGTTTGAAAAGGAAAAAGTTGGGGACAACCGATGTTCCACACATATATGTAGGAACTGATTAGTTAGGTCGACCATGCCGACTGTTTATTTGTCCTGTTGGGCGACGATCGGACGGAGAGTACACACACTGCTCATCTCTGGTACTAGTCAAAGTCTCCAGAGAGAGAGCAATGTGTAGAAATAAGGTTTGCAGCGGACAGACAAGACAGAACAGAAGGAGAGTCGTAATAAGAGCTAGAATGGAACGGACGTAACGCGGACGAGAAAGTTTTCTTTAACTTAAATTATTTTAAGTGTTTTGTTTTTCTTTTAATAACAATGAATATGTACAACCTGAATAAATGTACCCTGTTAATTTAAATATTTAAATTGTGCTGTGTTTTGATTTCCAAAACTGGATAGACAATTCTCCTACATATATGCCATCTCTTTCATATATATACTGTTTTCATTGCCATGACAGTATTTAAAATCCAAAAAGGCAACGGAAGATCTATTTATTTGAAACATTTTACAACCGAGTTTGGTGACCAACTAAAATAACTATTATTTTTGTGAACCCTTTATACAGTTTTTATTTTCATAAAATCGACAGTGTTAACTTACTCTTTCAACTCAAATGGAGCACGCAAATAAAAAGGAAGAACAAAATTTCAAAATCATGATGTCGTTTTTGAATTTGAATATTTTATTAATTTAAATTTAAAAGTGAAATGCGGATTTTCAAAGTCATCAAAATTTGAGCCAATAATATGGTTTCAAAATAAGAAGAAGCACTATGTGGGTCTAACTCGTGATATGTGGGTTCATTTGATGACGTATAAGGACTACATCCAAGTGCGATTGGATCAATATGAATTTTTTGATTCATTTAATTTGCTTAACGATCCTCCGAAAGAAGGCATCGAATATGAATTTCCACAAAAGGATGGTAGAAGTCTCCTAATACTAAGACAAAACGATAACAAACTCAAAATTGACTGTGAAACATGGCATGCTATAACTGGAATTGGAATATTTTTAACTACATTCGTTTGCTGGAACAACATATTGCAAAAACAAATTGCATATTTTTATTGTAATTTTTATATACCTACATGTGCCGATCTGAAGAAAACATATATACAAATTTCTGATATTAAAGGAGGCATAAATTAAGCGTAGTGACTCTTGCTAAAAATCACTGAAACTTTGTCAGTCGATAAAGCTTTGTGCGCTGAATTGAACAGTGTAAAAATTTTTTGCCGGCCACGCCCCGTTTTTAGTGGGCGGGACTTTTAAGCTAAAAATGTCTCACTCTATATCTCGAAAAGTACTGTCTCAATCTCGTCGAAATGTACGTCATTTGAAAGGTAATTCCAAGATCTTTCTAACGGTACTATTCTTATATATTTAGTTCGGTCCTAGCTAGATTTCAAAAAATCCATTTTTTGTTATGGTTTTTTGCAATAAAACTCAATTTTCAGAAAATGGCGTCCATGTAAGACTAAATCATTATACACATTATTAGATAGCCGATGTTTCAAGCTTTCATTTAAGCCATATTGCGTCAAATTGACTCACTAAACACCAAAGTTATTCAAGTTTTAAAATTTGGTTTTATTTTTTTTTTCACTCTAACGATTTAATCAAGCCTAAATCGATATCAAATTAGTATGAGATTTGAAATCGTACTAGATTTCCCAATCGGTTAATGGCTGTTAGAAACTCTCTTCTCCTATATCTTCCATTTCACTCAACGAATTCTGTTGAGTACAGATGTACTTGTTATTCATTTATTCATTTATTCATTTATTCATTTATTCATTTATTCATTTATTCATTTATTCATTTATTCATTTATTCATTTATTCATTTATTCATTTATTCATTTATTCATTTATTCATTTATTCATTTATTCATTTATTCATTTATTCATTTATTCATTTATTCATTTATTCATTTATTCATTTATTCATTTATTCATTTATTCATTTATTCATTTATTCATTTATTCATTTATTCATTTATTCATTTATTCATTTATTCATTTATTCATTTATTCATTTATTCATTTATTCATTTATTCATTTATTCATTTATTCATTTATTCATTTATTCATTTATTCATTTATTCATTTATTCATTTATTCATTTATTCATTTATTCATTTATTCATTTATTCATTTATTCATTTATTCATTTATTCATTTATTCATTTATTCATTTATTCATTTATTCATTTATTCATTTATTCATTTATTCATTTATTCATTTATTCATTTATTCATTTATTCATTTATTCATTTATTCATTTATTCATTTATTCATTTATTCATTTATTCATTTATTCATTTATTCATTTATTCATTTATTCATTTATTCATTTATTCATTTATTCATTTATTCATTTATTCATTTATTCATTTATTCATTTATTCATTTATTCATTTATTCATTTATTCATTTATTCATTTATTCATTTATTCATTTATTCATTTATTCATTTATTCATTTATTCATTTATTCATTTATTCATTTATTCATTTATTCATTTATTCATTTATTCATTTATTCATTTATTCATTTATTCATTTATTCATTTATTCATTTATTCATTTATTCATTTATTCATTTATTCATTTATTCATTTATTCATTTATTCATTTATTCATTTATTCATTTATTCATTTATTCATTTATTCATTTATTCATTTATTCATTTATTCATTTATTCATTTATTCATTTATTCATTTATTCATTTATTCATTTATTCATTTATTCATTTATTCATTTATTCATTTATTCATTTATTCATTTATTCATTTATTCATTTATTCATTTATTCATTTATTCATTTATTCATTTATTCATTTATTCATTTATTCATTTATTCATTTATTCATTTATTCATTTATTCATTTATTCATTTATTCATTTATTCATTTATTCATTTATTCATTTATTCATTTATTCATTTATTCATTTATTCATTTATTCATTTATTCATTTATTCATTTATTCATTTATTCATTTATTCATTTATTCATTTATTCATTTATTCATTTATTCATTTATTCATTTATTCATTTATTCATTTATTCATTTATTCATTTATTCATTTATTCATTTATTCATTTATTCATTTATTCATTTATTCATTTATTCATTTATTCATTTATTCATTTATTCATTTATTCATTTATTCATTTATTCATTTATTCATTTATTCATTTATTCATTTATTCATTTATTCATTTATTCATTTATTCATTTATTCATTTATTCATTTATTCATTTATTCATTTATTCATTTATTCATTTATTCATTTATTCATTTATTCATTTATTCATTTATTCATTTATTCATTTATTCATTTATTCATTTATTCATTTATTCATTTATTCATTTATTCATTTATTCATTTATTCATTTATTCATTTATTCATTTATTCATTTATTCATTTATTCATTTATTCATTTATTCATTTATTCATTTATTCATTTATTCATTTATTCATTTATTCATTTATTCATTTATTCATTTATTCATTTATTCATTTATTCATTTATTCATTTATTCATTTATTCATTTATTCATTTATTCATTTATTCATTTATTCATTTATTCATTTATTCATTTATTCATTTATTCATTTATTCATTTATTCATTTATTCATTTATTCATTTATTCATTTATTCATTTATTCATTTATTCATTTATTCATTTATTCATTTATTCATTTATTCATTTATTCATTTATTCATTTATTCATTTATTCATTTATTCATTTATTCATTTATTCATTTATTCATTTATTCATTTATTCATTTATTCATTTATTCATTTATTCATTTATTCATTTATTCATTTATTCATTTATTCATTTATTCATTTATTCATTTATTCATTTATTCATTTATTCATTTATTCATTTATTCATTTATTCATTTATTCATTTATTCATTTATTCATTTATTCATTTATTCATTTATTCATTTATTCATTTATTCATTTATTCATTTATTCATTTATTCATTTATTCATTTATTCATTTATTCATTTATTCATTTATTCATTTATTCATTTATTCATTTATTCATTTATTCATTTATTCATTTATTCATTTATTCATTTATTCATTTATTCATTTATTCATTTATTCATTTATTCATTTATTCATTTATTCATTTATTCATTTATTCATTTATTCATTTATTCATTTATTCATTTATTCATTTATTCATTTATTCATTTATTCATTTATTCATTTATTCATTTATTCATTTATTCATTTATTCATTTATTCATTTATTCATTTATTCATTTATTCATTTATTCATTTATTCATTTATTCATTTATTCATTTATTCATTTATTCATTTATTCATTTATTCATTTATTCATTTATTCATTTATTCATTTATTCATTTATTCATTTATTCATTTATTCATTTATTCATTTATTCATTTATTCATTTATTCATTTATTCATTTATTCATTTATTCATTTATTCATTTATTCATTTATTCATTTATTCATTTATTCATTTATTCATTTATTCATTTATTCATTTATTCATTTATTCATTTATTCATTTATTCATTTATTCATTTATTCATTTATTCATTTATTCATTTATTCATTTATTCATTTATTCATTTATTCATTTATTCATTTATTCATTTATTCATTTATTCATTTATTCATTTATTCATTTATTCATTTATTCATTTATTCATTTATTCATTTATTCATTTATTCATTTATTCATTTATTCATTTATTCATTTATTCATTTATTCATTTATTCATTTATTCATTTATTCATTTATTCATTTATTCATTTATTCATTTATTCATTTATTCATTTATTCATTTATTCATTTATTCATTTATTCATTTATTCATTTATTCATTTATTCATTTATTCATTTATTCATTTATTCATTTATTCATTTATTCATTTATTCATTTATTCATTTATTCATTTATTCATTTATTCATTTATTCATTTATTCATTTATTCATTTATTCATTTATTCATTTATTCATTTATTCATTTATTCATTTATTCATTTATTCATTTATTCATTTATTCATTTATTCATTTATTCATTTATTCATTTATTCATTTATTCATTTATTCATTTATTCATTTATTCATTTATTCATTTATTCATTTATTCATTTATTCATTTATTCATTTATTCATTTATTCATTTATTCATTTATTCATTTATTCATTTATTCATTTATTCATTTATTCATTTATTCATTTATTCATTTATTCATTTATTCATTTATTCATTTATTCATTTATTCATTTATTCATTTATTCATTTATTCATTTATTCATTTATTCATTTATTCATTTATTCATTTATTCATTTATTCATTTATTCATTTATTCATTTATTCATTTATTCATTTATTCATTTATTCATTTATTCATTTATTCATTTATTCATTTATTCATTTATTCATTTATTCATTTATTCATTTATTCATTTATTCATTTATTCATTTATTCATTTATTCATTTATTCATTTATTCATTTATTCATTTATTCATTTATTCATTTATTCATTTATTCATTTATTCATTTATTCATTTATTCATTTATTCATTTATTCATTTATTCATTTATTCATTTATTCATTTATTCATTTATTCATTTATTCATTTATTCATTTATTCATTTATTCATTTATTCATTTATTCATTTATTCATTTATTCATTTATTCATTTATTCATTTATTCATTTATTCATTTATTCATTTATTCATTTATTCATTTATTCATTTATTCATTTATTCATTTATTCATTTATTCATTTATTCATTTATTCATTTATTCATTTATTCATTTATTCATTTATTCATTTATTCATTTATTCATTTATTCATTTATTCATTTATTCATTTATTCATTTATTCATTTATTCATTTATTCATTTATTCATTTATTCATTTATTCATTTATTCATTTATTCATTTATTCATTTATTCATTTATTCATTTATTCATTTATTCATTTATTCATTTATTCATTTATTCATTTATTCATTTATTCATTTATTCATTTATTCATTTATTCATTTATTCATTTATTCATTTATTCATTTATTCATTTATTCATTTATTCATTTATTCATTTATTCATTTATTCATTTATTCATTTATTCATTTATTCATTTATTCATTTATTCATTTATTCATTTATTCATTTATTCATTTATTCATTTATTCATTTATTCATTTATTCATTTATTCATTTATTCATTTATTCATTTATTCATTTATTCATTTATTCATTTATTCATTTATTCATTTATTCATTTATTCATTTATTCATTTATTCATTTATTCATTTATTCATTTATTCATTTATTCATTTATTCATTTATTCATTTATTCATTTATTCATTTATTCATTTATTCATTTATTCATTTATTCATTTATTCATTTATTCATTTATTCATTTATTCATTTATTCATTTATTCATTTATTCATTTATTCATTTATTCATTTATTCATTTATTCATTTATTCATTTATTCATTTATTCATTTATTCATTTATTCATTTATTCATTTATTCATTTATTCATTTATTCATTTATTCATTTATTCATTTATTCATTTATTCATTTATTCATTTATTCATTTATTCATTTATTCATTTATTCATTTATTCATTTATTCATTTATTCATTTATTCATTTATTCATTTATTCATTTATTCATTTATTCATTTATTCATTTATTCATTTATTCATTTATTCATTTATTCATTTATTCATTTATTCATTTATTCATTTATTCATTTATTCATTTATTCATTTATTCATTTATTCATTTATTCATTTATTCATTTATTCATTTATTCATTTATTCATTTATTCATTTATTCATTTATTCATTTATTCATTTATTCATTTATTCATTTATTCATTTATTCATTTATTCATTTATTCATTTATTCATTTATTCATTTATTCATTTATTCATTTATTCATTTATTCATTTATTCATTTATTCATTTATTCATTTATTCATTTATTCATTTATTCATTTATTCATTTATTCATTTATTCATTTATTCATTTATTCATTTATTCATTTATTCATTTATTCATTTATTCATTTATTCATTTATTCATTTATTCATTTATTCATTTATTCATTTATTCATTTATTCATTTATTCATTTATTCATTTATTCATTTATTCATTTATTCATTTATTCATTTATTCATTTATTCATTTATTCATTTATTCATTTATTCATTTATTCATTTATTCATTTATTCATTTATTCATTTATTCATTTATTCATTTATTCATTTATTCATTTATTCATTTATTCATTTATTCATTTATTCATTTATTCATTTATTCATTTATTCATTTATTCATTTATTCATTTATTCATTTATTCATTTATTCATTTATTCATTTATTCATTTATTCATTTATTCATTTATTCATTTATTCATTTATTCATTTATTCATTTATTCATTTATTCATTTATTCATTTATTCATTTATTCATTTATTCATTTATTCATTTATTCATTTATTCATTTATTCATTTATTCATTTATTCATTTATTCATTTATTCATTTATTCATTTATTCATTTATTCATTTATTCATTTATTCATTTATTCATTTATTCATTTATTCATTTATTCATTTATTCATTTATTCATTTATTCATTTATTCATTTATTCATTTATTCATTTATTCATTTATTCATTTATTCATTTATTCATTTATTCATTTATTCATTTATTCATTTATTCATTTATTCATTTATTCATTTATTCATTTATTCATTTATTCATTTATTCATTTATTCATTTATTCATTTATTCATTTATTCATTTATTCATTTATTCATTTATTCATTTATTCATTTATTCATTTATTCATTTATTCATTTATTCATTTATTCATTTATTCATTTATTCATTTATTCATTTATTCATTTATTCATTTATTCATTTATTCATTTATTCATTTATTCATTTATTCATTTATTCATTTATTCATTTATTCATTTATTCATTTATTCATTTATTCATTTATTCATTTATTCATTTATTCATTTATTCATTTATTCATTTATTCATTTATTCATTTATTCATTTATTCATTTATTCATTTATTCATTTATTCATTTATTCATTTATTCATTTATTCATTTATTCATTTATTCATTTATTCATTTATTCATTTATTCATTTATTCATTTATTCATTTATTCATTTATTCATTTATTCATTTATTCATTTATTCATTTATTCATTTATTCATTTATTCATTTATTCATTTATTCATTTATTCATTTATTCATTTATTCATTTATTCATTTATTCATTTATTCATTTATTCATTTATTCATTTATTCATTTATTCATTTATTCATTTATTCATTTATTCATTTATTCATTTATTCATTTATTCATTTATTCATTTATTCATTTATTCATTTATTCATTTATTCATTTATTCATTTATTCATTTATTCATTTATTCATTTATTCATTTATTCATTTATTCATTTATTCATTTATTCATTTATTCATTTATTCATTTATTCATTTATTCATTTATTCATTTATTCATTTATTCATTTATTCATTTATTCATTTATTCATTTATTCATTTATTCATTTATTCATTTATTCATTTATTCATTTATTCATTTATTCATTTATTCATTTATTCATTTATTCATTTATTCATTTATTCATTTATTCATTTATTCATTTATTCATTTATTCATTTATTCATTTATTCATTTATTCATTTATTCATTTATTCATTTATTCATTTATTCATTTATTCATTTATTCATTTATTCATTTATTCATTTATTCATTTATTCATTTATTCATTTATTCATTTATTCATTTATTCATTTATTCATTTATTCATTTATTCATTTATTCATTTATTCATTTATTCATTTATTCATTTATTCATTTATTCATTTATTCATTTATTCATTTATTCATTTATTCATTTATTCATTTATTCATTTATTCATTTATTCATTTATTCATTTATTCATTTATTCATTTATTCATTTATTCATTTATTCATTTATTCATTTATTCATTTATTCATTTATTCATTTATTCATTTATTCATTTATTCATTTATTCATTTATTCATTTATTCATTTATTCATTTATTCATTTATTCATTTATTCATTTATTCATTTATTCATTTATTCATTTATTCATTTATTCATTTATTCATTTATTCATTTATTCATTTATTCATTTATTCATTTATTCATTTATTCATTTATTCATTTATTCATTTATTCATTTATTCATTTATTCATTTATTCATTTATTCATTTATTCATTTATTCATTTATTCATTTATTCATTTATTCATTTATTCATTTATTCATTTATTCATTTATTCATTTATTCATTTATTCATTTATTCATTTATTCATTTATTCATTTATTCATTTATTCATTTATTCATTTATTCATTTATTCATTTATTCATTTATTCATTTATTCATTTATTCATTTATTCATTTATTCATTTATTCATTTATTCATTTATTCATTTATTCATTTATTCATTTATTCATTTATTCATTTATTCATTTATTCATTTATTCATTTATTCATTTATTCATTTATTCATTTATTCATTTATTCATTTATTCATTTATTCATTTATTCATTTATTCATTTATTCATTTATTCATTTATTCATTTATTCATTTATTCATTTATTCATTTATTCATTTATTCATTTATTCATTTATTCATTTATTCATTTATTCATTTATTCATTTATTCATTTATTCATTTATTCATTTATTCATTTATTCATTTATTCATTTATTCATTTATTCATTTATTCATTTATTCATTTATTCATTTATTCATTTATTCATTTATTCATTTATTCATTTATTCATTTATTCATTTATTCATTTATTCATTTATTCATTTATTCATTTATTCATTTATTCATTTATTCATTTATTCATTTATTCATTTATTCATTTATTCATTTATTCATTTATTCATTTATTCATTTATTCATTTATTCATTTATTCATTTATTCATTTATTCATTTATTCATTTATTCATTTATTCATTTATTCATTTATTCATTTATTCATTTATTCATTTATTCATTTATTCATTTATTCATTTATTCATTTATTCATTTATTCATTTATTCATTTATTCATTTATTCATTTATTCATTTATTCATTTATTCATTTATTCATTTATTCATTTATTCATTTATTCATTTATTCATTTATTCATTTATTCATTTATTCATTTATTCATTTATTCATTTATTCATTTATTCATTTATTCATTTATTCATTTATTCATTTATTCATTTATTCATTTATTCATTTATTCATTTATTCATTTATTCATTTATTCATTTATTCATTTATTCATTTATTCATTTATTCATTTATTCATTTATTCATTTATTCATTTATTCATTTATTCATTTATTCATTTATTCATTTATTCATTTATTCATTTATTCATTTATTCATTTATTCATTTATTCATTTATTCATTTATTCATTTATTCATTTATTCATTTATTCATTTATTCATTTATTCATTTATTCATTTATTCATTTATTCATTTATTCATTTATTCATTTATTCATTTATTCATTTATTCATTTATTCATTTATTCATTTATTCATTTATTCATTTATTCATTTATTCATTTATTCATTTATTCATTTATTCATTTATTCATTTATTCATTTATTCATTTATTCATTTATTCATTTATTCATTTATTCATTTATTCATTTATTCATTTATTCATTTATTCATTTATTCATTTATTCATTTATTCATTTATTCATTTATTCATTTATTCATTTATTCATTTATTCATTTATTCATTTATTCATTTATTCATTTATTCATTTATTCATTTATTCATTTATTCATTTATTCATTTATTCATTTATTCATTTATTCATTTATTCATTTATTCATTTATTCATTTATTCATTTATTCATTTATTCATTTATTCATTTATTCATTTATTCATTTATTCATTTATTCATTTATTCATTTATTCATTTATTCATTTATTCATTTATTCATTTATTCATTTATTCATTTATTCATTTATTCATTTATTCATTTATTCATTTATTCATTTATTCATTTATTCATTTATTCATTTATTCATTTATTCATTTATTCATTTATTCATTTATTCATTTATTCATTTATTCATTTATTCATTTATTCATTTATTCATTTATTCATTTATTCATTTATTCATTTATTCATTTATTCATTTATTCATTTATTCATTTATTCATTTATTCATTTATTCATTTATTCATTTATTCATTTATTCATTTATTCATTTATTCATTTATTCATTTATTCATTTATTCATTTATTCATTTATTCATTTATTCATTTATTCATTTATTCATTTATTCATTTATTCATTTATTCATTTATTCATTTATTCATTTATTCATTTATTCATTTATTCATTTATTCATTTATTCATTTATTCATTTATTCATTTATTCATTTATTCATTTATTCATTTATTCATTTATTCATTTATTCATTTATTCATTTATTCATTTATTCATTTATTCATTTATTCATTTATTCATTTATTCATTTATTCATTTATTCATTTATTCATTTATTCATTTATTCATTTATTCATTTATTCATTTATTCATTTATTCATTTATTCATTTATTCATTTATTCATTTATTCATTTATTCATTTATTCATTTATTCATTTATTCATTTATTCATTTATTCATTTATTCATTTATTCATTTATTCATTTATTCATTTATTCATTTATTCATTTATTCATTTATTCATTTATTCATTTATTCATTTATTCATTTATTCATTTATTCATTTATTCATTTATTCATTTATTCATTTATTCATTTATTCATTTATTCATTTATTCATTTATTCATTTATTCATTTATTCATTTATTCATTTATTCATTTATTCATTTATTCATTTATTCATTTATTCATTTATTCATTTATTCATTTATTCATTTATTCATTTATTCATTTATTCATTTATTCATTTATTCATTTATTCATTTATTCATTTATTCATTTATTCATTTATTCATTTATTCATTTATTCATTTATTCATTTATTCATTTATTCATTTATTCATTTATTCATTTATTCATTTATTCATTTATTCATTTATTCATTTATTCATTTATTCATTTATTCATTTATTCATTTATTCATTTATTCATTTATTCATTTATTCATTTATTCATTTATTCATTTATTCATTTATTCATTTATTCATTTATTCATTTATTCATTTATTCATTTATTCATTTATTCATTTATTCATTTATTCATTTATTCATTTATTCATTTATTCATTTATTCATTTATTCATTTATTCATTTATTCATTTATTCATTTATTCATTTATTCATTTATTCATTTATTCATTTATTCATTTATTCATTTATTCATTTATTCATTTATTCATTTATTCATTTATTCATTTATTCATTTATTCATTTATTCATTTATTCATTTATTCATTTATTCATTTATTCATTTATTCATTTATTCATTTATTCATTTATTCATTTATTCATTTATTCATTTATTCATTTATTCATTTATTCATTTATTCATTTATTCATTTATTCATTTATTCATTTATTCATTTATTCATTTATTCATTTATTCATTTATTCATTTATTCATTTATTCATTTATTCATTTATTCATTTATTCATTTATTCATTTATTCATTTATTCATTTATTCATTTATTCATTTATTCATTTATTCATTTATTCATTTATTCATTTATTCATTTATTCATTTATTCATTTATTCATTTATTCATTTATTCATTTATTCATTTATTCATTTATTCATTTATTCATTTATTCATTTATTCATTTATTCATTTATTCATTTATTCATTTATTCATTTATTCATTATTCATTTATTCATTTATTCATTTATTCATTTATTCATTTATTCATTTATTCATTTATTCATTTATTCATTTATTCATTTATTCATTTATTCATTTATTCATTTATTCATTTATTCATTTATTCATTTATTCATTTATTCATTTATTCATTTATTCATTTATTCATTTATTCATTTATTCATTTATTCATTTATTCATTTATTCATTTATTCATTTATTCATTTATTCATTTATTCATTTATTCATTTATTCATTTATTCATTTATTCATTTATTCATTTATTCATTTATTCATTTATTCATTTATTCATTTATTCATTTATTCATTTATTCATTTATTCATTTATTCATTTATTCATTTATTCATTTATTCATTTATTCATTTATTCATTTATTCATTTATTCATTTATTCATTTATTCATTTATTCATTTATTCATTTATTCATTTATTCATTTATTCATTTATTCATTTATTCATTTATTCATTTATTCATTTATTCATTTATTCATTTATTCATTTATTCATTTATTCATTTATTCATTTATTCATTTATTCATTTATTCATTTATTCATTTATTCATTTATTCATTTATTCATTTATTCATTTATTCATTTATTCATTTATTCATTTATTCATTTATTCATTTATTCATTTATTCATTTATTCATTTATTCATTTATTCATTTATTCATTTATTCATTTATTCATTTATTCATTTATTCATTTATTCATTTATTCATTTATTCATTTATTCATTTATTCATTTATTCATTTATTCATTTATTCATTATTCATTTATTCATTTATTCATTTATTCATTTATTCATTTATTCATTTATTCATTTATTCATTTATTCATTTATTCATTTATTCATTTATTCATTTATTCATTTATTCATTTATTCATTTATTCATTTATTCATTTATTCATTTATTCATTTATTCATTTATTCATTTATTCATTTATTCATTTATTCATTTATTCATTTATTCATTTATTCATTTATTCATTTATTCATTTATTCATTTATTCATTTATTCATTTATTCATTTATTCATTTATTCATTTATTCATTTATTCATTTATTCATTTATTCATTTATTCATTTATTCATTTATTCATTTATTCATTTATTCATTTATTCATTTATTCATTTATTCATTTATTCATTTATTCATTTATTCATTTATTCATTTATTCATTTATTCATTTATTCATTTATTCATTTATTCATTTATTCATTTATTCATTTATTCATTTATTCATTATTCATTTATTCATTTATTCATTTATTCATTTATTCATTTATTCATTTATTCATTTATTCATTTATTCATTTATTCATTTATTCATTTATTCATTTATTCATTTATTCATTTATTCATTTATTCATTTATTCATTTATTCATTTATTCATTTATTCATTTATTCATTTATTCATTTATTCATTTATTCATTTATTCATTTATTCATTTATTCATTTATTCATTTATTCATTTATTCATTTATTCATTTATTCATTTATTCATTTATTCATTTATTCATTTATTCATTTATTCATTTATTCATTTATTCATTTATTCATTTATTCATTTATTCATTTATTCATTTATTCATTTATTCATTTATTCATTTATTCATTTATTCATTTATTCATTTATTCATTTATTCATTTATTCATTTATTCATTTATTCATTTATTCATT